>WEDG01001631.1:32500-97792 GCA_017591395.1 Schistocephalus solidus
AACTCGCAACGTTTGGATTTTGAATAACGTCCTCCTGGTATATGAGGCTGTTCTCAGATATAATATTTGTTTCTAAATAGGTTTAAATTATCCTCTGCAGAGTCAATCTTCGCAGTCACTTTGTCATCCCCCCCTTTTCAACTTTCATCGCCAAATTTTTATAACCATTATGCTTTACTCCGCTATTCCAACTCTGACGATTGTCTCCAGGATCTGTTGATGATCATGGCGTATTCTGATGTTTTGCCACCTTGTTTGTGGACTATGCAGTCAGCAAGGTCGCATCTCTGTGATGATTTCTTGACCTCTACTTTCCCCATTTCGTTTTGACCCTGGTTTCTACGATGAGTTCCTCCTCTCTGACCTCCCTGATGTTGACAACCTGTAGCTCTGGCGGTTTTAGTAGCTCTCACCCGACAAGGAGCATATACAACCCCTTATATGTTGCATCGCACCATGCCCATCAACTGGCTATTAACTATTTAGGGAAGCAGTTTTTTCTCCTAGCCCATTTTCTTCCAAAATTCCCATTTTTGGACTTTGAAAAGGCTCCTCCTGGGATTTGATGCGTTTCCTTTGATACTAAAATGGTTTCGAAATATATTTTCATTATCCTCTTAAGAGTCAATCCTCGCAGTTACTTTTTCATCCCTTCATCTTCAACCATCATTGCCAACTGTTGACAACCTTGATAGGTTCCTCTTTTATTGACACCCTGAGTATGGTCTCCACTATATGTTGATGAACGTGGCGGGATCGTATGTTTTCGAAAACTTTTCGGTGGAAAGTAAGTTCACATCAGGTGATGCGCTCATAACATCTGCTGTCCTCTCTTTGGTTTGACCCTGTTGTCTACGATGAGCTCATCCTACCTCACCTCCCTGATGGTTAAAAACAGTAGCTCCGGCTTTTTTGTTTTTAAATGGCAAATTGATCTGAATCGGATGTGTCAACTGTACTACTCATTTCGGCTGTTCATATGGCTGTTCACATTGTGCAGCCATCATCCAGTTTTTGTTATTTATGCTGCGATACTAAGTTGATATTGATAGAACTCACTGGGTTTTAAACAAACAGTTAAGTAATCTATTTTTTAAGACACGGTTGACAATACAAATGCACCATTTCGAGGAAAAATTAGAGAAAGGGCAAAAAGACCTCACGTAAAACGAACATTAGCGATATTTCCAGGAGCTATTACGGCGGCCACAGAACAAACAGGGGAGTTGGAAGATAACAAACACCAACTAGGAAACTCGAAAGAGCAAGAAAAATAAACCCTATGGGAAAAACGCAAAGGAGCGTAGACAATCACTTCGGAGACATACTTCAGTCAAACCCGAACCAGAGAAGACGACGAACTTATCGTCATTCACGTTAGATACCCTGGGCAGTATCCTGCTCATGGATTTTCGCGGTCAAGCTAAAATAGCAACCATGACTGTTCAGTTCCCTGTCCGTCATTTCCCCGTACGTATTTCACTCCCTTTACATATCTCAGCCTCTTGCTAAGGCAAACAGGATTTTTCAAAGATGTGGGTGGCAGTACACACATGCCTATGTTCAGTGACCAGAAAAACGCTGTATGACCTAGTTGCACTCCCTCAAAAACAACCAGATAGCCCCTTAAACTGTGTGTTCTCAAGCCAGATCCTTGATAAATAATATGCCCTACCATCCGATTCTAGTCTAAGTCCACGGTTCAGAGTTTACAACATTAACTGAAACATGGACAAAACCTACCGTAACTCGACACAAAATGCCCTTGTCTAGGTTATACTTATACCTGAATTCATAGTCGCGACAGCCGTGGTGGAGAAAACCGTATCAGTGTTAAGCAGGCATGGGCATTTATGCCCTGAGACCATCAACAATTTACCGCGGTTGAGGAGTGTTTTTGGCTTCGAATTACATAAAAATAAGTACTCTTTAGTAGTTGATTGTGCTTTCGTCCAACTAATGTCACTGTGGCTTACGATCTTTGTGTGTAAAAGGCATTTCACACCATGACTCACTTAAATTAAAGGAGTGATTGACGGAAAGTGTTTTCAATCTTCCTGAAGACCGGTGGTTTCCACATTCTGGCTCTATAAATTTCAACGACTAGCTCGGTGCCGTACATATCGAAATATGGAATCAGGTGGACGATTTCCCCACCCGAGGATCAAGCAAACGTGGCTTCTAGTACCGACCACAGCCAAAGCTTTCCGGCTTCCGCTCATGTCCTCAAGCGTTAGCGCGTGAGCCCACCTATCGCTTTTTTTTTCTCTTATCTTCCCAAGGAAGCATTTATCTCCCACAGATAACATACCTACGTTCATCCCGTTTTTTATCGGGACGGATTATTTCTTCTAACAATTTTCCAGCGTTCGTCAAGGTTTTTCAATATTTTTGACTTAAAGCCGAAAGTAAACAAGCCCGTGGATCAATGGATAGAGCATTTGACGTCTGAGTAACAAGTCATTGGTTCAGGTCTCGGGTGGAGCACTAACTGGGGTTAGATATAAGTGAATGAGGACGTTTGATGAACCAGAAATGGCCTTTCTATTCTACATTTTCTTTGCCAGCAATGTTAATTTGTCTATAAAACTAGCCGCTGGGCGTCTGCTGGGAAGGGTCCAGAGTAGACGTCAAGGCAAAACCAGAAGAGGGAGTTCAGTCAACGATCGATGAGTGTTTGTCAACAAATATTGGGTGCTACTTTAGTCCAGTTCAGTAGAAGCTGTCGCCTGAAATATGTCCCGTCTGATTTGGAAATGTGTACTCATATCGTTTTATAATTTATTCACGATAAACCCTCGACATTAAACCTTTGAGAAGGCATCGTTGGTTTTTTTGATTGTCACAAAATAAGGTGAACATTTAAAACTACTCTGTTGCTTAACAATTTTCCAATCAACTGTAACACATTTAAAACAAACAATTATCACATTTTGTGTGTTGCAAAGAAATAAATTTGTTCAAAAATGACCCCTTAACTTACCTGTAAGTAATGCTGATCCTTATTTTACCCTTTACGATGACCATAATTTAACCCTTAAACCATCTAATGCATTCGTTAGAATTTGGTCAAGAAACATATAATAGCATGCGGATAGATATGCAGGTTATCTGGAAAGATAGACTCCACGAATGTCTGTGGTAAATAACCACAGATATGATCACATCTCCACTCTCCTAACCAGCATCTAAAGTATTAAGCCAATCCCATTAGCCATGGTTTGGAAATTTCTGGGAATTTCTGTTTTGTAATCAAAACACTTCACATGTGATTTATTAGCGATCGTATTTTATAAATTTAAATCCATGAATTTTATCTTACTATACGCAAAATGTAATGCGTACGATTTCACCTGACAATACTATTTACGTGAATTAAGCACTGGCCACTTGCCAAAATATGCTTGAAGGCAAATCGTTTATTCCTTTAATGTAACTATCGGCGAAATAAAGCAAAACATGTTTTAATAAAACAAAGACATTTTTAGCAATCAAGAAAGGGAAGAGACTGAGACCATTCTCGTGAAACCATGTTGGGACTGATGGATGCCCGTTAACAGTCAACCTTGATTTAAGAATTATTCTTAAAGGATGATTATACGCCAACAGCATTTAAGGAAAATTATCAAACGGGACCTCTCACAGAGGAGAACGGTAGGTCATAGGCTCCTGAGTCATTTGGCACCACTGCCAAGAGTGCCATGCGATTAGAACTGTAAATATGACTCTTCAGACAATGAAGCTGGCAAGACCATACAATTTCCCGAAATGTCAGACACCAGATAAACATCTCCCGGTGAACGCCACGTTATCCTCTGATACGTTTTTGTTTTCACTTGCTGGGCTGCAGGGAAAAATGACCTGAGACTGCGAATTTCTGTTTTTACTGGGTTTATGGCCCCTTATACATAGTAGGTGAGCGTGACTCCAATGTGCTCATACATGAAACCATACCCTACCACCTGATCTATTTGGCTCCTCTGCCAAAAATGCCAGGTGATAAGAGCGGTAAGCATGATTCTTAAGAATATGAAAGAAGGTAGACCATACAACTACCCGGAACTTCAGACACACGATACACATCTCCCGGTGAACGCCACGTAATCCTTTTATAAGTTTTTGTTTGAACATGCTTGAGCACAGTGAAACATGTCCCGAGGCTGAATCATTCTCTTTTTACTGGGTTTATGTCTCCTTCTACATAAAAGGTGCCCACGCCTCCAATGTGCTCATACAGGACACCATACCTCAAAAACCTGCTTCTTAATTTGTGCACAAAAGATGAAATTGGCTGCACATATTCTAGGAGAGGAGCAGTATCCATCATGCAGCCATGACTCACAAACCACTATAATAAAGTAACTTTGGAATATAGGTGCGAATCCTTACCTAAACGTGCAATTATTATGTGGTTCCGAAGCGTTTACCAACAGATCTAAAAGCGCCTTTTATTTACAGACTGACTTTTCAGAATTGGTAACCATCTCTTGAGGATGCACTGCGGAGGCTCGAGCTTCCCTCTCACACGATGAAAATTACGTCTGCTCATTTCTAGGTGCTTTCAGCTGCAAATTTAAAAAAACAGACAAGAACTTTACTGATTACACTCATTTATTTCGACGTACATTGATTAACGTAGCCCAAAGCTTTCCGTTTCGTTAAACGTTTCAACTTACTTTAATAAGTTGACAATGTTACATTAATATTAGCACAATTATATCTGCACTAAAAAGCAATTCAGTTTAGAACTAAAGATTAGTTAATATTATGTAAAGAGCTATATGTGTAGTGTAGACAGTTTTAGTTTTGAGGTAAGTGATACTTTTGTTATATTTTAGACCAGAGGACAAATAAAATGGTTCGTGATTCAGGTAAGGTGTTTAACGGTAGGGTTTTGTTTGGCAGATTTATCCGAGATTATGGTACACTGTTGTTACCTTTTATAAAAAGTGCTTTTTTCTTAATCTTGGATCAACTATGGAAAACTATTTGGCTAAGCTTAAAAGTATCCTCAATGACAGAAGCTTCTTAATTTAAAGACGGCGAATATTTGTAAAAAAAATGACCGTGAAAAAAGGCTGATTTATGGTAGAACGCCCGCAGGTTAACTTGATTCGTTCCCTGTTAATGCATGAATAGAGAACGCAAGCTGTCATCACATTTAGGGATAAACGACGAAGCCTTGTTTAATGATAAGCACTCGCTAGTACAACCGGGAAATCTTTGTTGTGAATAAAATGGAAATTAATGGAGGTCAGTGAGAAAGTTCAGTGATGTAATGCAGAATGGTTCTTTCCATGAATACATTAACTTGTTGAACGTGTCCAAAATTTAGTATCAACTTCTTCATTTCTGCAAAAATAACACTCAATTTTAAGATACGAGCCCAGATGTTGAGCGCAGAATCAATTCAAAAATGAAAGAACCGTGTAAGATTTAAATCTTCCATGTGCAACATGAAGGCAATGAACGGCATTCAGACGTATATCGAAATGCGGACGTTTACCTATGAACGCCTTCATCTTCAGCATTCGAGCGTAGCTTTTCCACCAGGTCCTCAGATGACCACACCCATGATTTCAAGTCGTTGCTGGAAAAAAGGGTACATTCTGGTGCACTTAACGTACCTAGGGTGCTTCAAGATACTGAAATGTTTGTAACAAATATAATGAAAATCTATTTTAATCAATCTTACGACAATGCACCAAATCAGAATGGTAGACTATTCACAACCAACAGAATAATTCTGGCTGTAACATCACTGCGCGCATGGCAATTCCGTTCGGCAAACAAAAATTACATTTGAAAACGTTGTTTTATTTACAGAAGATTCCTTATTACATGAAATGTCATTTAAAATTCTGTAACGTCTTTTCATTTTTCACAAGCTACTTAAGAAGGTTTATCATATTGATTATCGTGCAATATATTTCCAAGCTATTTCAGCCACAACAGTACGTAAGCATTTGATCGAGGTTCATTCTGACCAGTGAATAAAACCATACCCTGTAAATGTCTAATCGAATTTTGACACAAATTTGTAGAAAAGATAATATTCACCACCAACCAAATATATCTAGCTGTCATTTCATTGTTCGCAAGGCAATAACGACTCTCAAATAGAAAAACATTTCCAAAGTTGTGGCCTTTTTCATTAGATTTCTTATCTCATGAAATGTTGCTAAAAGAATCACTGTATCATTATGGCTCTATCTTCAAAATATTCCCATCGTAACAGATTGCATATCAGGCCAGGCATACTAACCTAGATGCCTTTTCTTGCATAGTTTATTCTGTTCTTACTGATTTAGTTAAGGTTGCTGTGTTTATGCATGTGCGTTATTCGATGACTTCTCAGCATCCAATAATATCTCGTGCCACCTGCTTCTTTAGAAAACATTTGGTGTGGCTCTACCAGCTTTTGTGTTTCTTGACACAAACACCTTTTGACTTCTTGCTCTCAATTTGTAAAATTTGGCAAGTGGAGAAATTCGGTTTCTCTCAATAAATGTGGAGTTTTTTTAAGGTGCCATCTTATCCCCTCATCTCTTCCTATTCCTATTGATTTTCTGAGATTGGCAAACGACAGATTTGTAGGATCGATATGCTGAAGATATGGTCTTTGCTCATCCTTTAAATAATCAGACACCTAAAGTTTCTGAAGAATGGTCTTAACAATGGTTCAGAATGAGTGCTAAAATATAGATTCTCCTGAACAATCAGAAATTCGTCCAGAGTGCTTCTCCAAATGCGACCCTCTTCCAGTTCTGAATCTTAAGAAGTTTCGTTGGTGTGGTTCTTATATATTGTTTTATTTTTATCCCAATTTATAATCATTTCTCTAAACAACGTAAACGTTTTCATCGAAGTTCTAATCAGACACCAGAATTCACTCTTTGATTATTTTATGATACTATAATCTCTCCCCAATTATCTTGGATTAAGTTTACTAACTTTTATTAAAAAAACATTTTGCTGGGTGGAAAACGTCTCCTTCCTCCTATATTGCGCATATGTCTTATAATCTTTACGTTGAAATAATACTAAAACGGCATCTGGCAACGGCCGAAGACTTCGCTGATCGAAATTTTGATAATTTTGAGTGACACTTTCACTCTTATAGAATTGCTGCAAAGTCCTCTTGTCTAATGCGCTGAGGCTTCAGATATTTCGCTTGCTGTGGATTAGTATGACATCGTTCTTTATTACTTTATATGGCCTTAGTACTGAGGTTTTAATAGCTCACGTATTCTGTCAAATCGGCATTCAATATTAAGCAAACAGTTGATGGCATACTAGACTCAGAAAAAAAGAACAATTGTTAAGAATCATTTGTCATGGCCCGATTTTATGTAAATCTAGAAGAAAATAGTACATTCTTCCTTAAAAGAATGTGTGTTTGACAAGTTACTGTTACTTTTTCTGTGACATAATTCACACCCGATAAACATTTCCAACAACTGATCACAAGTTTCTTTGTAGACGTAATGTCTAACGATAATTTGAAAACTTGCAGTTTGCGATAAAAGTGAGATTCATCACAAATTAATGTGTTCTCTTCTTAAAGTGAACGCTCAAATGCACGCAACTGGAAAAGATGGCTGATGGAGAAAACTCGTAGCAGTTCACATAAGTTGCCGGTTATTAACTAGCAGACCGGGTTTGTGCGGAGGCCAATTCGTTAACATTAACCGGTTTGTCATTGTCTTATCCTTTTATAGGCAATTTAATGCTTGGAATGTTTGACCCTGCTATCATATTTTTCTTTGAGATTGCTGGAAGTACTTGATTTCCTCCAGGTCGTGAGAAAATATTGAAAGGCGTAGCTTTCGCCACGCTCTGGATTGCATCACCTGAAAATGATAAAGCACAGACACATATTTTAACCAAAATATTAACCGTCAACTTCCATTCAAGTCACCAGCCTTTTTTAGCTGCCGCATCTACAATTTATACCTATAGGGCAACTGTGTGCAACCAGAATTCATTAAAACTGTGAAATATCCATTTAACTCTTAACGTAAGGGAGATTATTTGCACACTCAAAATAAATTGTTTGCGTACGGCAGAGTATATCCTTGCTTCAAGTAATAAAGATGGCCTTTCCATAAATACTGGCAACTAAAAGTTTGGTTTTTCAATGGCTGTTTGGGTATGCAGGTATAAGATTATAAAGGGGACGTGGGAAGATGTGCTAGTGGTAGTGGGTTTTGAACAACAGAGCTTAACGTTAGTGATTCAGGTTCGCTTAGTGCATGCATTTTCGAAGGTTACTGCATAACAGCTTGTAACTAGCTACATCACAGTCACTGAACCCAGTGGATATTCATACGACAGCATCAACAGTTTTTATAAACAAACAGTACCGACATATCTTAATAACTTTGACATTATTTCACGCCTGATCACAATTATCAACGGCGCAGCATATTGCAACAGCCCTTATTGTCCAATATGATATTTATTTATATCTGAGAGACCACTGCTGCAAAAACGCTGTTTAAAAACGGAAGGTTATGCATCAGGGAATTTAGTAAACAAAGTACATTCGGTAAATTTTACCTACGACTTTTGCGGGACAATCCCTTAATGCGAATAGCCGGAAAGAAATACCGTTGCACGACTGTATGTTTTAGGTAAAATTGAAAGATATGCATATGGAGTTTCAAGGAAAAACAATCACAGAAGGCATTATACTCCGCAATCTCCTAATTCATTAATAAAACCGAAGCTGATCGACTCTGGAATGCAGTTTCCTCTATGAGGTGGACATTATCCGAGAGACCAGATACGAACGCAGGCATCGAGCCAGACGCAGGTCTAGGACTCTGACCAGCAAAAAGCTTATGTTTACGATGCACGATTCTAACTACTGTCTTTCCCCTTCCTCAATTAATTGCACTTAAAAATCCGAACAATTGTGTTGTTAGTAAAACCCGTCATGAGTGTTATAAAAAGTTCCCACGACTTCCACCCAAAACACACAGTTTTTCAATGAACACTGTTATATTAACACTGAATTAAGGTTCAGTGGCAAACATTTTCGTAAAACAAAACGCTTTTAGCAGATTAAATGCAACTAAATTGCAATATATGACCATACCTGGCATGATGAAAATTATTTTAAAATATTTGAGTGCTTTGTTGGTGCACATTTGATGGTATGCATTGATTTTACTTATAAGCATGCCACTCGCAGTAAGCCAGTAGTGGTTTACGCCCGAAATGACATTGAAATGCTCATGCTACTTACGTTTGTATCTGTTTAATAATTAAAACAATAATCGTACGGATGAGAATAATTCAAAGATATGAATATAATTTGGGTCGCGCAAATGTTCAAATTATTCACAGAACTTCCTTCTGATTGAAAGGCATCTTCTATTTAAATATTCAGTTGATTTCTCATAGATTTCAAAGCACATAGCTTACTAAATTATGAGCGTGAGGACTGCTGGAGTATGGAAAAGGAAAAATCGAGTTGTAAAATAAACCATAAACAAGTTCACAATCAACGTATATGCCGATATATGGTATGTTAACACTGGGATTACTCTTAAGTAAACAGGAATACAAGATCAAGTTATGTACGACCTGTAAAATGCCCCTTTATGTGCACTGCAAGACTAAAGATTAAAATTCCGAAACTAAAATTTACAGAAAACGCACACTTTCTTATATACGTCAAAGAAGAACAGCTGAAATTTTAATTAACCATGATTGATTTGGCATGTGAGGATAAAAATATGACATAATGGACTGAAGTTTCCACAGCTGGCAGCATTTGAAGACTTACCAGGAATTAGTTATAAAAAATATGGAAAACGTGCCTAGCGTAATTAACGGATGACCTAATGATTATAGTTCTCACAAATAGAGATATAAATTTACAGAAATTACAAAGACGCCACATGTATGTCACATGAAGGACCTTGACGTTATGCTTGTCTTGTTTAACTGCTTTCCAAGAATGTGTGGAATTTGCTTGATTTATTCTGAGTAGCATGCTTAAAAATTCCCTAAGGAGCATATGCCGTAGAAAGAAAAATAAAATACGTCTGAAGTAAATTTCTAAAATTCCTGAACTTCTCAGAAATATTTAACATAGCCTTTGCAGGGAGACCAAAGTTTAAATAGACCAATAAATATGAAATATCGATTAAATACTTGTTTGCCGTTAAATTCAGTTGTGATGCAATTCACATCTTTTATCTAAAGATTATTTGGAGCTCACCTACGAAGTAACAAATCTGAAATACAAAATGACCCTAAAAAGACATGCAAATTGGTTTTACATCAAGACTGAATGAAAAGTAGAAAACGTTTGGACCAAAAACCAAATACTTAACTAATTTTTCCTTTTTTAGTAACTTGAACCCAAAAAGCTGCCATTCCTAGATGAACTTAAAAACGAAGCGGATGAAATTAAACCAAGCATAATGACTTTCACTGAAGCAGGGCCTACTGCAGATATTACTGATTCCGAAATATCACTTTGAGGATATCACGACATCAGGAGAGATGGACAAAGTCGAGGAGGAGGAGGAGGAGGAGGAGTCAAAGTTCATGTCACTTAAAGCTGACCACTATGGCTGACACATAAATTCCATTACGTGATGTGGAACTATTAAGCATAACTATATCTGTCAACATTCCAGAACACTGACGGCACCGGTTATGTACCTTTCGTTTTATCAGACTTCCGATCAGAATCTCATTCTCCTTACGGAACTCTACAAAGCCAGCGAGATAAAATATGTCTTCGTTAATGGGGATTTTAGCAATCCTGGATTGAATGAAAAACCATGGCTGCACAGAGAATGCCAGATAACCTCAAACCAAAAACTAATACAATGGGCAGCAGGCAAACCTCTCTATCAGAATGTTGACTTTGGAACGCAGATGAAAGCAGGAAAACAGTCGAATAGTCTTGACCTAAATTTTACCTATGATAAGGAGAATGTGCTTAACCTACTGGATTGAACGCCATTAGGGTCAAGCGATCACGTTATGCTGTAATTCGTGTAGTCACTGTTTAATAAACCAAATTTGCCCAACAGGTGGGAAAAAAAACATTTGAAGAAGGGCTACCTACTTATGAGAAGACACATTTCAGAGATTACCTGGGTAACAGAACTATAGGCTGGAGCTAATATCGATTGGACTACTTTCAGCTCGTTATTCGTATGTTTCGTTGTGCCCTGAAGTTCACTTTAGAGTCCTCAGAGTCGGTCACATGGCGAAGTATATCGCTTTCATAAAATGGAACCTACAAAGACACGTAAGAATGGAATAGCCATTTGTAGCTAACAACTTGTCATTAGCCGTTTGTACTCAATCGCAATTTAGATTTCTTTGGATTTGCACCCGTAAAGTGGGTAATTGAGTCTAAATATCTAGCACTGAGCCTCAGACCCATCGTTTTTTCGATTGTGATAGGGTATATGAGATAGTCTGTGGCTCACCGATTACCTTAAGGAAAATGTGAGTTCCGTTGTTTCCTGGGGTTTAATGGAGCACACTCGTATATGGTCGCATTGTGACGTCTTATATTTTGATATAGTTAAACCGACACAGACGAGAGAGACGTTAATGGTTAATTCTGTGTTATTATCTATCAATAGTCAGTCATACCCAATCCTAAGGGGTGACCTTCTGGGATTCCATCCTGAGGCCTATTGTTATTATGTCAAATGAACTTATATTTTGCCATAGGCTGCTTGTTTTGTCGGACATTATTTGGAATATTATGGAAGTATGCGGCTCGCCCATATCCTTAATAAACAGGTATGTTCCGTTGTGCGTAGAGTTCACTTTAAAGTCACCATATCTGGTTGCTTAGCCATGTGTGTCGTGTTGTTAATGTGGAACATTTATACACAATTCTAAGTGAAGCCTACCTGGGATTAGATCATGAGATCTTTTTTGAGTGTCAAATGCTCTAACGCCATGGGTCGGTTGTTCTCTCGGTTGCGATTGGGAATATGAAGTTGAGGTGTGTATCGCTGATCTGCTTAAGGAACATTAATGTAACGTTGTGCCCTGGTCGAATAGTGACGTTTATCATGTTGATATAATGGAACCGACAAAGACAATAGAGACTTTAATGGGCATTTCTGGCTTATAAGTCGTTATCCGCCACTCATATCCCACCGTGACTGTAGAACAACTGGGATTCGAACACGTGATCTTTGGAACTTAAGTCAAAAATGAATCGGAAGAATGACTGGCAATAGTTTAATACGGTTTCACTCAATCTGATTAAACGCTTTTGTTCAGTAAAGGTTAAAAAATAGACTAGTCACCCTGCCTGGTTAACAAGAGAACAAAACACGCAGTTGAATAAGAGAAAAAAATGGAAGGGTTTCATTAAACTAGGGTCAGCAGAACAGCTCGAGAAATTTCGTCACCAATGAAATGCTGTCAAAAAATGATCCAGCAGGCAAAGAGAAACTATAAATCAAGAATTATCCAGCAGGCAGAGAATAAGCCTAACATTTGTTCCGTAATATCAATATTCGGTTAACATTATAGGAAGCAGTCACTGTACTAATGGATGAAAACAGTGTTAAAGTCGTTGAAATGTGCGAGAAAACCAAGCATTTGGGTCATTTCTTTGCCCCAATTTTTATTAGAGAACCTTAACTTCAGTTTGACAATGTCAACAGTGCTCTCTCTCTCTCGCTCTATCTCTCTCTTAGAAACAACGGTCCAGAGCTTGAATGTATAAGCTTCATGGAGCTCTCGTGTCACGAGCACTGCACAATTGCAAAAAAGCCACATCATCTGGTCCGGTCGATTCGCCGGCAAAGGTCTTGAAAAAACTGGCTGATGAACTCTTTCAAACCACTACTACATATATTCAGTTCGTCATTTATATCAGGGAAACTGCCATCTGAATGAAATATATGCCCCATATACAAGAGTGGCGCTCGATCTCATTTCAGCAGTTATCGGCCTGTCAGCCTAACCTCCATTTGCTGTTAAAATAATAAAATCAATAAGTAAGAAGGCGAACATGAAGTTCCTTGAGGAAAACCGATTACGCTCAGAGCTCCAGCATGTCTTCAGACAGAATCGCTCCTGTCTTTCCAGAAAATGTTTTCACTGCTTATTTTCTAGTTTGCAATTAATCTCAAAACATCGCTGTATATCGCCATAATAGAAACTCTTCTGCCTACATTTGTGCATTTTATCTGCCAACATTGCAGTAAATCTTTTGTTTAAAAATGTTGGTTTTAACAGTGCTTTCCGGCGCTTATCAAATATAAATTCTTAATAAATGATAATCTCCACAGGTTCAACGACACAGTTGGGGAAAAATACTTCCCTAACTTCCAGTCTTCCTAGGGGCAGACGTAGTGAGAGTGGATGCCCTCCAGATAATTCATTGTGAAACGTTGGAAAAATGATGGTGTGTATCATGTCTCCACGCAACTGCCTTTACGTCAGAGGATAGAGCTAAATGCTAATTAGGTGGCTCTCGACGTACTGTTCATCTTGACCTCTTACTAATTTTGTTCCTCGCCACTGCACCATTTTGGACCTGATTGAGTGGTGGAGGTAGTAGTTAGGGGCAGTAATGAGGTTAATTTCACATAGGGTGGATAAGCTGAAACCTTATGGTTAATTATCATACGAGTAACCCAATAAGTGTTAAGCTGAGATGATGTAGATTTATTTAACCAGAGGCATCCAATTATTTTCTTCACGGCGGTTAGATCATGACAATGAAACAGTTTTCAGGAGACTCTAAAATTCATTCTCGGTGGACTAAACAGAATAGACCTTGAATGGGTAACCAGTTGAACTAAAATTGGTGAATTTCTTTTACGCGACGAAAGGCGTTTGACATCTGCTTTCTCAATTTGTTATATCCAGGAGTAACGGAAATCAGTTACAGCATCAATAGGCTGTGCGGATAAAAAAAACATTTTATGTGGAAAATATACTTCTAAATTTTTGCCTATCACATTATTCACTGGCAGCCAGATGCATAAATACATCAGGACAATATTCGTCAGCAAAAACATCGGAAATGATCCCATTGAACAATTTTCCTAGAATTATGAGCGCTGTGCAAAATTGCATAACGCAGATATGAAAACTTGCCTAAAAATAAAAATGGGTGACGAATGGCTGATTCTTAATCCTACCATCAGTGTAGTTAAGCTGCTTGAAGAAACAGAGCTTTCGTCGTAAACGCATCGTGGTGTGAAGAAAAAGCCACCTTAATTAAGAGCAGCAAGAAAATAAATTTTGATTAAGTCTCCAACCAACGAATGCCCATCTTTCGTCAAAAAGTGGAAAACAAAAATGTTTTTTTTCTACAATCCTGCACTAGACTTCCATCGATAACCTCCCCGTACAACCAGCAATCTTGTAGTAAAAGGTCAATATTTCGCGAAAGATTACCGCGAAAATTTCGGATTAAGCTGCAATGTTTACTTGTCCAAATCCCCGCTTTAAACTCATCATCACAACGTTATAGTTGTATTTAGAAAAATCTAAGTCAGTAATTTGTACAATGTTTTTGTTCTGCTTGTCAGTTAATCGGAATAAGCTTGCTTAAATAACTTCACCACACCATTTGTTTTGCAATATTTCGACAATTTTACAACAAGCATAGCCATTATCTACAGAAATGCCGTATAAATAGTCTAATAATACTGCGGATTCTTACTTTTTCCAAACCAACAGCCTGACAGATATGTACACTGTTACCCAAAATGACGCGTCGCGGCACGTGGTCTTTACACCGACCACTAACATTTAAATCATGTGCGCCAACCACTCGACCACCGCATCAGGAATATGAGTTATATCGCAAACTTTGGTTCATTGGTAGGGAATAACACATGCCGATAGGATTCAAATTGTATGCCAGGTGTTAACCAGCACGATCATTCATCTGAAGGAGATGAATAAGATGATGAAAATACTGAAATGATCCAGGTCAAGGTCAAGGCGCGCAACTCGAATTTCAAAAGCTAAGTGAAATCTCAAATGCTTAACGTATTTCTTCGTTTCTTGCTGAAGATATTGGCAAACTTGTTGATAAAAAGTTGTTTTTCTAACCCTCAATTAACTGCACAAACCTGTGGTTTTGTTTTTAAGAAAAGGTGGATTTATACATTCTCATAATGTTTTACCCGACGTAGCCTCATTTTTCGTTCTCAAAATTTGAACAGAATTCTTCGTTTCATGTCATATTTATTGGCTTTAGTGTTGATAAATGTTTGCATTCCTAACCTTTAAACAACTATATACACCTGTGGTTGTTTTATGTAACAATAGGTGGAAATATTTAGTCTCATACTCTTTTACTATACATCGCCTTACTTTTCGTCCATATAAATCAACGTAAAAATTAGAATTTTTGGGTACGAACATACAATTTAAGTTAAAGATTTTAAAACAAGATCAATTTCTCACAATAAAATGTCTGCAGTTACGTTTTTCTTATTGACATTTTAATCAGTTAACATTTAAATCAGCATAAATTTATCATCATCGAAGACTTAACCGATCAGGAGTGGCCTTTAAACCTATGGTTTCAGGTCCACACCGCTTCATTATGTACATAATTGTAATTTTAAACCATACTCAACAATGCACAATATTTCGTTGACGTTGATCTCGAGTACACTTATGCAAGCAGTTGCGGTGATACAATCAATACGGATCTATTTATGATCTCACATTGGAACTCTAGTTCGCAAATGAAATTTTTTCTATCCAAAGAGTAGTTTCATGTGTTTTGGTCACGCGATGCTTCCTTGACCCCTAGTATACGAAAAATGTCCACTGAAGGAACGAACTAGGTTACACAAATAAGCTTGCATTATTGCCTTATGCATACAAAAGTTTTTCTACAAAGGCTGCACAGACATGTGGTTTTATATCACATAATGTCTTCCTTCGGGAAATTAAGTTAAGATTCAACCGCTTCTTTGTTCTTCCCATCCGAGACGGCTGCTGTCCCCTCTTTGGGAGGATGAACGACTTCAAACGCTATAAACTTGAATATGTGCACACAGTTATATTTAAAGACTTTTTCTCTTCTTTAAAACAGTAGTTCCGGCTACTAAATTATCTCTCCAACGACTAAGAGCGTTCTGAACCCCGCATACGTTGTCCGCAGCATTAGAGTACTATCCCAATATATCGTACCTATCCCATCAACTGTAGCTTTTACTTTTTAGATAAGCCATTTTCTCCTTGTTTTTCTTTATCAATTGGCGGCTTTCCAAGCTGCGTCAACGATTTAAATCGGATGCTTTTTGTTTCACTGCTCCTTTCCTAGTTCACCATATATTCCAAAGACTGTCAACGTTTGTTTTAAAAATGGCGAATGGCACTGAATCGGATGTGTAAACCATAGTATTCTCATTTCTGTTGTTTATATGGATGCTAACATAGTGCAGCAATTATCTAGTTTGTTTTGTATTTATGCCACGATACTTAATTTGTATTGATGTAACCCACTGGGTCTTAAACATACTGTTTATTTAATCTTTTTGTTAGGACACGGTTGACAATACAAATGCACCAATAAGAAAAAGAAATTCGAGATAGGGCAAAAAGACCTCACGTAAAAAGGACATAAGCAACATGTTAAGTAACTGTTACAGCAGCCGCAGAAAAACCAGGGAAGTTGGAAAGATGAAAAACTTTAACTATTACACTCGACAAAAAACAAGAAAAACATACACATTTAGGGAAAATCGAGAAGAACAGTAGCCAATCGTTTCGGAGACATACTTCAGCCAAACCCAAACCAGAGAAGACGACGATTTTATCGTAATTCACGATAGATACCGTGGGCAGTATCCTGCCCATGGATTTCGCGGTCAAGCTAAAATAGCAACCATGACTGCTCAGTTCTCCTGTCCGTCATTTCCCCTACGTATTTCACTCCCCTTTACATATCTCAGCCTCTTGCTAAGGCAAAAAGGATTTTAAAGATGTGGGTGGCTGTACACACAGCCTATGTTCAGTGACCAGTCAAACACCGTAGGAACTAGTTGATCTCCCTCAAAAAAACCAGATAGCCCCCTTAAAGTGTGTGTTCTCAAGCCAGATCCTTGGTCAATAATATGCCTTTCCATAAAATTTTAGTCTAAGTCCACGGTCCAGAGTTTACTACATTAACTGAAACATGGTCAAAACCTACCGTAACTGGCACAAAAACGCCCTTGTCTAGGTTATACTTATACCTGAATTCATCGTCGCGACAGACGTGGTGGAGAAAGCCGTATCAGTGTTAAGCAGGCATGGGCATTTATGCCCTGAGACCATCAAACATTTACCGCGGTTAAGGAGTGTTTTTGGCTTCGAATTACATAAAAATAAGTACTCTTTAGTAGTTGGTTGTTCTTTTGCCCAACTAATGTCATTGTGGCTAACGATCTTTGTATGTAAAATGCATTTAAAACCATGGATCACTTTAATTTAAGGAGTGCTTGACTGAAAGTGTTTTCAATCTTCCTGAAGACGAATTGTTTCCACATTCCAGCTCTATAAATTTCAACGACTTTGTCATTGCCGTACATTTTGAAATATGGAATCAGGTGGACGATTTCCCTACCCGTGGATCAAGCAAACGTGGCTTCAAACACCGACCACAGCCAAAGCTTTCCGGCTTCCGCTTATGTCCTCAAGCGTTAGCGCGTGAGCCCACCTATCGCTTTTTTCTCTTTTCTTTCCAAGGAAGCATTTATCTCCCACAGATAACATACCTACGTTCATCCCGTTTTTTATCGGGATGGATTATTTCTTCTAACAATTTTCCAGCGTTCGTCAAGGTTTTTCAATATTTTTGACTTAAAGCCGAAAGTAAACAAGCCCGTGGATCAATGGATAGAGCATTCGACGTCTGAGTAACAAGTCATTGGTTCAGATTTCGGGTGGAGCACTAACTGGGGTTAGATATAAGTGAATGAGGACGTTTGATGAACCAGAAATGGCCTTTCTATTCTACATTGTCTTTGCCAGCAATGTTAATTTGTCTATAAAACTAGCCGCTGGGCGTCTGCTGGGAAGGGTCCAGAGTAGACGTCAAGGAAAACCGGAAAAGGGAGTTCAGTCAACGATCGAGGAGTGTTTTTCAACGAATATTGGGTGCTACTTTAGTCCAGTTCAGTAGAAGCTGTCGCCTGAAATATGTCCCGTCTGATTTGGAAATGTGTACTCATATCGTTTTATAATTTATTCACGATAAACCCTCGACATTAAACCTTTGAGAAGGCATCGTTTGTGTTTTTGATTGTCACAAAATAAGGTGAACATTTACAACTAATCTGTTGCTTAACAATTTTCCAATCAACTGTAATACATTTAAAACAAACAATTATCACATTTTTGTGTTGCAAAGAAATAAATTTGTTCAAAAATGACCCCTTAGCTTACCTGTAGGTAATGCTGATCCTTATTTTACCCTTTACGATGACCATAATTTAACCCTTAAACCATCCAATGCATTCGTTAGAATTTGGTCAAGAAACATATAATAGCATGCTGATAGATTCGCAGGTTATCTGGAAAGATAGACTCCACGAATGTCTGTGGTAAATAACCACAGATATGATCACATCTCCACTCTCCTAACCAGCATCTAAAGTATTTAGCCAATCCCATGAGCCATGGTTTGGAAATTTCTGGGAATTTCTGTTTTGTAATCAAAACACTTCACATGTGATTTATTAGCGATCGTATTTTATGAATTTAAATCCATGAATTTTATCTTACTATACGCAAAATGTAATGCGTACGATTTCACCTGACAATACTATTTACGTGAATTAAGCACTGGCCACTTGCTAAAATATGCTTGAAGGCAAATCGTTTATTCCTTTAATGTAACTATCGGCGAAATAAAGCAAAACATGTTTTAATAAAACAAAGACATTTTTAGCAATCAAGAAAGGGAAGAGACTGAGACCATTCTCGTGAAACCATGTTGGGACTGATGGATGCCCGTTAACAGTCAACCTTGATTAAAAAATTATTCTTAAAGGATGATTATACGCCAACAGCATTTAAGGAAAATTATCAAACGGCACCTCTCACAGAGGAGAACGGTAGGTCATAGGCTCCTGAGTCATTTGGCACCACTGCCAAGAGTGCCATGCGATTAGAACTGTAAATATGACTCTTCAGACAATGAAGCTGGCAAGACCATACAATTTCCCGAAATGTCAGACACCAGATAAACATCTCCCGGTGAACGCCACGTTATCCTCTGATAAGCCACTTGCTGGGCTGCAGGGAAAAATGACCTGAGACTGCGAATTTCTGTTTTTACTGGGTTTATGGCCCCTTATACATAGTAGGTGAGCGTGACTCCAATGTGCTCATACATGAAACCATACCCTACCACCTGATCGATTTGGCTCCTCTGCCAACAATGCCAGGTGATAAGAGCGGTAAGCATGATTCTTAAGAATATGAAAGAAGGTAGACCATACAACTACCCGGGAACTTCAGACACACGATACACATCTCCCGGTGAACGCCACGTAATCCTTTTAAAAGTTTTTGTTTGAACATGCTTGAGCACAGTGAAACATGTTTTGAGGCTGAATCATTCTCTTTTTACTGGGTTTATGTCTCCTTCTACATAAAAGGTGCCCACGCCTCCAACGTGCTCATACAGGAAACCATACCCCAGCAACCTGCTTCTTAATTTGTGCACAAGGGATGAAATTGGCTGCACATATTCTAGGAGAGGAGCAGTATCCATCATGCAGCCATGACTCACAAACCACTATAATAAAGTAACTTTGGAATATAGGTGCGAATCCTTACCTAAACGTGCAATTATTATGTGGTTCCGAAGCGTTTACCAACAGATCTAAAAGCGCCTTTTATTTACAGACTGACTTTTCTTAGAATTGAGTAACCACCCATCTCTTGAGGATGCACTGCGGAGGCTCGAGTTTCCTTCTCACACGATGAAAATTACGTCTGCTCATTTCTAGGTGCTTTCAGCTGCAAATTAAAAAAAACAGACAAGAACTTTACTGATTACACTCATTTATTTCGACGTACATTGATTAACGTAGCCGAAAGCTTTCCGTTTCGTTAAACGTTTCAACTTACTTTAATAAGTTGACAATGTTACATTAATATTAGCACAATTATATCTGCACTAAAAGCAATTCAGTTTAGAATTATGATTAGTTAATATTATGTAAAGAGCTATATGTGTAGTGTAGACAGTTTTGGTTTTGAGGTAAGTGATACTTTTGTTATATTTTAGACCAGAGGACAAATAAAATGGTTCGTGATTCAGGTAAGGTGTTTAACGGTAGGGTTTTGTTTGGCAGATTTATCTGAGATTATGGTACACTGTTGTTACCTTTTATAAAAAGTGCTTTTTTCTTAATCGTGGATCAACTATGGAAAACTATTTGGCTAAGCTTAAAAGTATCTTCAATGACAAAAGCTTCTTAATTTAAAGACGGCGAATATTTGTTAAAAAAAATGACCGCGAAAAAGGGCTGATTTATGGTAAAACGCCCGCAGGTTAACTTGATTCGTTCCCTGTAAATGCATGAATAGAGAACGCAAGCTGTCATCACATTTAGGGATAAACGACGAAGCCTTGTTTGATGATAAGCACTCGCTAGTACAACCGGGAAATCTTTGTTGTGAATAAAATGGAAATTAATGGAGGTCAGTGAGGAGAGTTCAGTGATGTAATGCAGAATTGTTCTTTCCATGAATACATTAACTTGTTGAACGTGTCCAAAATGTAGTATCAACTTCTTCATTTCTGCGAAAATAACACTCAATTTTAAGATACGAGCCCAGATGTTGAGCGCAGAATCAATTCAAAAATGAAAAGAACCGTGTAAGATTTAAATCTTCCATGTGCAACATGAAGGCAATGAACGGCATTCAGACGTATATGGGAATGCGCACGTTTACCTATGAACGCCTTCATCTTCAGCATTCGAGCGTAGCTTTTCCACCAGGTCCTCAGATGACCACACCCATGATTTCAAGTCGTTGCTGGAAAAAAGGGTACATTCTGGTGCACTTAACGTACCTAGGGTGCTTCAAGATACTGAAATGTTTGTAACAAATATAATGAAAATCTATTTTAATCAATCTGACGACAATGCACCAAATCAGAATGGTAGACTATTCACAACCAACAGAATAATTCTGGCTGTAACATCACTGCGCGCATGGCAATTCCGTTCGGCAAACAACAATTACATTTGCAAACGTTGTTTTATTTACAGAAGATTCCTTATTACATGAAATGTCATTTAAAATTCTGAAACGTCTTTTCATTTTTCACAAGCTACTTAAGAAGGTTTATCATATTGATTATCGTGCAATCTATTTCCAAGCTATTTCAGCCACAACAGTACGTAAGCATTTGATCGAGGTTCATTCTGACCAGTGAATAAAACCATACCCTGTAAATGTCTAATCGATTTTGACACAAATTTGTAAAAAAGATAATATTCACCACCAACCAAATATATCTAGCTGTCATTTTCATTGTTCGCAAGGCAATAACGACTCTCAAATAGAAAAACATTTCCAAAGTTGTGGCCTTTACATTAGATTTATTATCTCATGAAATGTTGCTAAAAGAATCACTGTATCATTATGGCTCTATCTTCAAAATATTCTCATCGTAACAGATTGCATATTAGGCCAGGCATACTAACCTAGATGCCTTTTCTTGCATAGTGTATTCTGTTCTTACTGATTTAGTTAAGGTTGCTGTGTTTATGAATGTGCGTTATTCGATGACTTCTCAACATGCAATAATATCTCGCGCCACCTGCTTCTTTAGAAAACATTTCGTGTGGCTCTACCAGCTTTTGTGTTTCTTGACACAAACACCTTTTGACTTCCTGCTCTCAATTTGTAAAATTTGGCAAGTGGAGAAATTCGGTCCCTCTCAATAAATGTGGAGTTTTTTTAAGGTGCCATCTTATCCCCTCATCTCTTCCTATTCCTACTGATTTTATGAGATTGGCAAACGACAGATTTGTAGGATCGATATGCTGAAGATATGGTCTTTGCTCATCCTTTAAATAATCAGACACCTAAAGTTTCTGAAGAATGGTCTTAACAACGGTTCAGAATGAGTGCTGAAATATAGATTCTCCTGAACAATCAGAAATTCGTCCAGAGTGCTTCTCCAAATGCGACCCTCTTCCAGTTCTGAAGCTTTAGAAGTTTCGTTAATGGAGGTATACTCGTTTAAATATCTTGGTGTGGTTCTTATATATTGTTTTATTCTTATCCCAATTAATAATCATTTCTCTAAACAAAGTAAACGTTTTCATCGAAGTTCTAATCAGACACCCGAATTCACTATTTGATTATTATATGATACTATAATCTCTCCCCAATTATCTTGGATTGAGTTGACTAACTTTTATTTAAAAAACATTTTTCTGGGTGTAAAACGTCTCCTTTCTCCTATATTGCGCATATGTCTTATAATCTTTACGTTGAAATGATACTAAAACGGCATCTGGCAACGGCCGAAGACTTCGCTGATCGAAATTTTGATAATTTTGAGTGACACTTTCACTCTTATAGAATTGCTGCAAAGTCCTCTTGTCTAATGCGCTGAGGCTTCAGATATTTCGCTTGCTGTAGATTAGTATAACATCGTTCTTTATTACTTTATATAGCCTTAGTACTGAGGTTTTAATAGCTCACGTATTCTGTCAAATCGGCATTCAATATTAAGCAAATAGTTGATGGCATACTAGACTCAGAAAAAAAGAACAATTGTTAATAATCATTTGTCATGGCCCGGTTTTTTGTAAATCTTGAAGAAAATAGTACATTCTTCCTTAAAAGAATGTGCGTTTGACAAGTTACTGTTACTTTTTCTGTGACATAATTCACAACCGATAAACATTTCCAACAACTGATCACAATTTTCTTTGTAGACGTAATGTCTAACGATAATTTGAAAACTTGCAGTTTGCGATAAAAAGTGAGATTAATCACAAATTAATGTGTTCTCTTCTTAAAGTGAACGCTCAAATGCACGCAACTGGAATAGATGGCTGATGGAGAAAACTCGTAGCAGTACACATAAGTTGCCGGTTATTAACTAGCAGACCGGGTTTGTGCGGAGGCCAATTCGGTAACATTAACCGGTTTGTCATTGTCTTATCCTTTTATAGGCACTTAAATGCGTGGAATGATTGACACTGCTATCATACCTTTCTTTGAGATCGCTGGAAGTACTTAATTTCCTCCAGGTCGCGAGAAAATATTGAAAGGCGTAGCTTTCGCCACGCCCTGGATTGTATCACCTGAAAATGATTAAGCATAGACACATATTTTATCCAAAATATTAACCGTCAACTTTCATTCAAGTCACCAGCCTTTTTTAGCTGCCACATCTACAATTTATACCTATAGGGCAACTGTGTGCAACCAGAATTCATTAAAACTGTGAAATATCCATTTAACTCTTAACGTAAGGGAGATTATTTGCACACTCAAAATAAATTGTTTGCGTACGACAGAGTATATCCTCGCTTCAAGTAATAAAGATGGCCTTCCCATAAATACTGGCAACTAAAAGTTTGGTTTTTCAATGACTGTTTGGGTATGCAGGTAATAGATTATAAAGGGGACGCGGGAATATGTGCTAGTGGTAGTGGGTTTTGAACAACAGAGCTTAACGTTAGTGATTCAGGTTCGCTTAGTGCATGCATTTTCGAAGGTTACTGCATAACAGCTTGTAACTAGCTACATCACAGTCACTGAACCCAGTGGATATTCATACGACAGCATCAACAGTTTTTATAAACAAACAGTACCGACATATCTTAATAACTTTGACATTATTTCACGCCTGATCACAATTATCAACGGCGCAGCATATAGCAACAGTCCTAATTGTCCAATACCGTTGCACAACTGTATATTTTAGGTAAAATTGAAAGATATGCATATGAAAGTCTCTAGGAAAAACAATCACAGAAGGCATTATACTCCGCAATCTCCTAATCCATTAATAAAACCGAAGCTGATCGACTGTGGAATTCAGCTTCCTCAATGAGGTTGACATTATCCGAGAGTCCAGATACGCACGCAGGCATAGAGCCAGACGCAGCTTCTGTATACGATGCACGACTCTAACAACTGTCTTTCCCCTTCCTCAATTAATTGCACTTAAAAATCCTAACTAGTGTGTTGTTAGTAAAACCCGTCATGAGTGTTACAAAAATGTCCCACGACTTCCACCGAAAACACGTACAATTTTTCAATTAACCCTGTTATATAAACACTGCATTAAGGTTTAGTGGCCAACATTTTCGTAAACCAAAACGCTTTTAGCAGATTAAATGCAACTAAATCGTGATCTATGACCATACCTGGCATGATGAAAATTATTTTAAATATTTGAGTGCTTTGTTGGTGCACTTATGATGGTATGCATTGATTTTACTTATAAGCATGCCACTCGCAGTAAGCCAGTAGTGGTTTACGCCCGAAATGACATTGAAATGCTCATGTAACTTACGTTTGTATCTGTTTAAAAATTAAAACAATAATCGTACGGATGAGAATAATTCAACGATATGAATATAATTTGGGTCCTGCAAATGTTTATCTTATTCACAGACCTTCCTTCTGATTGAAAGGCATCTTCTATTTAAATTTTCAGGTGATTTCTCATAGACTTCAAAGCACATAGCTTACTAAATTATGAGCGTGAGGACTGCTGGAGTATGGAAAAGGAAAAATCGAGTTGTAAAATAAACCATAAACAAGTTCAAAATCAACGTATATGCCGATATATGGTATGTTAACACTGGAATTACTCTTAAGTAAAACGGAACTTAAGATCAAGTTATTTATGACCTGTTTAATGTCCTTAAGGGCACAGAAAAACTAAGGATTAATTTTCGAATCGAACATTTACAGAAAACGCACACTTTCTTATATTCGTCAAAGAGGAAAAGCTAAAAATTTAATTAAACATGATTGATTTGGCATGTGGGGATGAAAATATGACATAATGGCCTTAAAGTTCAACAGCTGGCCGCATTTGAAGAGCCACCATGAATTAGTTTTTTAAAAATAAGAAAAAGGTGGCTTGCGTAATTAACGGATGATCTAATGATCATAGCTTTCACAAAAAGAGATATGAATTTACAGAAATTACAAAGACACCACATGTATGTTACATGAAAAACCTTGACTTTATGCTTGTCTTGTTTAACTGCTTTCTAAGTATGTGTAGAAGTTGCTTGATTTATTTTGAGTAGCATGCTTAAAATTCTCCTAAGGCGCATATGCTGAAGATAGAGAAATTAGATACGTCTGAAGAAAATTCCTTAAATTCCTGCAATTCTCACAAATATTAAAAAGAACCTTCGCAGGTAGACCAAAATTTAAATAGACCAATACATATGAAATATTGATAAAATCCTTTTTTGCCGTTAAAAGAAATTTGTGATGGAATTCACAACTTTTATCTGAAGTTTATTTGAAGCTAGTATAAGCAGAATCAAATCTGACATGAAAAATGACTATAAAATTCATGCAAATCGGGTTTACTTTAAGACTGAAGGAAAAGTAGAAAACGTTTGGGCCAAAAATCAAATACTTAACTAATTTTCCTTTTGTAAGGTACTTGAACCCATAAAGCTGCCATTCCTCATATTTAGTTGAATGCTCCATTATTGCTTAATGGGGTCGCCCTATGAAACATCTATTTTACTAAGTGAGATGTTAAATCACCTAATTTAATGGTCTGCATGCTGAATTTAATTCGAGCTGTATACTTTCTTGGAGGCGTGATCATATTCTTTGGATTTTTAAAGACAGTGAATTACAAATATGTTTTTTGTGACTGCAAAATAAAATCCCATGTTTTTAATATCCAGGTTGAGCATATTTAACCTTACTTAACTAATTTTCCTTTTGTAAGTACCTTGAACCCATAAAGCTGCCATTCCGCATATTTAGTTGAATGCTCCATTATTGCTTAATGGGGTCGCCCTATGAAACATCTATTTACTAAGTGACATGTTACATCAACTAATTTAATGGTCTGCATGCTGAATTTTATTCGAGCTGTATACTTTCTTGGAGGCGTGATCATCATCCTTGGAATTTTTAAAGACAGTGAATTACAAATATGTTTTTTTGTGACTGCAAAATAAAATCCCCATATTTTTACTATGCAGGTTGTGCATATATAACCTTATAGAAGCTTGAACATATGCATCTCGTAAATGAACCTTTATTAGAAATCAATTGAATTACCATTAACGCGTATCATGTTTCTTTTTTAGTCAATTTGCAATTTATTATCAATTTGTTTACCCTGTAACGCATTCTAAAACAAACCAACCTTTAAACGAACGAACAAGTTATCATAAATTAATGCGCAAGGGTTTCACATATGTGGCATATAATTATAATGCACCATTCTATACACCACCGCCAAAGAAATAAATGATATATACTTTAATTAAAATAATCAAACGAATTTGCAACGTGAATAATTTCGAAGCACTTAGAAAGTTAATGAAAGTTTGCCAGTCAAGGTTTACATAGAGCATCATACGTCAACGTTCCACATAAATCACAGAACGAGATGGTAACGTTATTGTTAATAATGGTTTATCTTCCTTACATATTTTGTCACACGGCGTACTGACTGGAGTTCAGCTTAATATGATATTCACTATACCAGCGTTTTTATCAAGTTACAGCAAAACGTTAAGACATTGCGAATATGATAAAAGTGGTCATTTTCAAGGCAAGTACACTTTCTGGAAAAATGCAGAAGATAAATCATTGTGAGACAATGAATTCAACGCTTTTTGCAAGATGTTATTGAAAATAATTTTGAATGTTTGCGAAAATATTTTTACAACGTTGAGCGCTGCAGTACGCGGGGTTGGATTATGTTGGACCACTCAAGTGTCAAGTAAGCAAGCCTATTTAAATGGGATCATCCGTAGTCGTGGGCGATAATGCTGTGTTTTTCACTTATTTTTTACTTATTTCAAGTAACACGTAAGTGCATATTTATCTTAAAAATGCAAAATTCATAAGTTAAAGTCTTTTATATTTTACTATAAATTAATAACCAGGGAACTGCACATAATTTATACGATTGAACGAGATCTTCACATTAATAAAACGAAAATAAGTGTGAGGTAGAGAATAATGGACAAAAATCGGAAAATCACGAGTCAGCTGTAAGATTATTGTCGGTTTTTATTAGCTTAAATTTGAATGCATGCCAAAATAATACATTATAAAGAGATTATGATATTATTCCTTATCTTTGTTTTAATCTGACTATTGATGACTTGTCTTATAAATTTAGATAACCAATGGCGTTTACCTATTGCTTTTCAGAATGTAATATTTTCAATAACTTTAGCCATATACTGAACCAGTTGAATTGCTTTTCACCTAACACGGATTTTCGTTAGAGTGATATTTCAAAATTGTTCGACGAAATACTACATCTGTCAAAAAATCACAATTTTTCAATTTTATAAACGTTACATCAACGATGCTGAATTATGTGCTACTTTTTCTGAAATAATCTTTCATCTGACAACGCTCTCTTGAATCAGAAACTAAGTTAGACAAAACTGCCGTTCTTAGAAAATGCAAGTCTGAATGCGAATTCCGGAATTTTTAGACATAACGTCAAAAACCAAAACCAACAAAATGTCAAGCGATAATATTTATTGAGATCGCATCAGGGTTAACTTATAATTATTGTATCAGCAGTCACCTTGTTTTTTACTCTTAAATCTTGTAGGTGGAGAATCCCCAGTATTATGGGGTTCGTCGGTAGTCACTGCTACTCATGGTTCATCACCACTTTTGCGTTATGAAAGTAAACTTAAACCGGTAAGTAGTTTATTAGTTTAAACTAGTTTACTAGTTTTTATACTCTGTGAACACAAATATTGTATACATGTTTATATGTTGAATATTGAAGGCGTGATGAGGGTTTGACTGTCCTAACAGACTGCAGATTTAGAAAAAATGCTAGACGGGTCTCTTCAAGTACAATGTGAATATCCTAACATCAATATTAAAAAGCACATTCATAGCAGACAGGTCATTAAAAGTGCAAAGTGGCCAAATTAATAAAAGTTAAAATCCTGAAGTTTAGCAAGCCAGTTGCGCAATAATTTTTGTTTACAACGATGGTGGATGGGAACTCATCGGTAAGTTACTGTATGCACTTTCTGCTTCGAGGCTACATATAACTTTGTTTATATTAACTACCATAAGGAGGTTAGTTGCAAACAACCTGCACCGTTTTGAAGAAAATATAGTGCAATTTTGTGACGAATTCACGGGACAATCTTTTCATGATGCCAACAGTTGCAGGTTTCGGTTTAAATTTGTTCTTTGGTTTTTTCCGGTGCTATTTCCTTTGCATATAAATTCTATCCAAAATGAATGGAAGTTTTTTTACTGAAAATGTTTTTATCTTACTTTCAAATTTAAACATATTTCCGTCTCTCATATCCAGTAGGACGTTAGTGTAACACCGAAGTTTCAAAATCATTTCTGACCAACACCCTCCATGGTGAGATGTACCATAAGGAAAAATGGAACACCTAGTTACTAGCCATTAGCCTATTGTAAAAATGAATTTCGTGCAAAGATTAAAATGGAGATATGAGGATAAAGTCCTCAAAAGATGATGACTTCATTTCAGCATAAAAAATGTTATTCCTTAAACAATTAAGCCCCATTCGTTTCAAACCCATTGTTCGCCTTCATGCAAAATGGATTTTTTTGTACATTTCACGTTTGCTAATAAAACATTGGTTTGCAGAAAGAAGGCCCTATCTGTGTTTTAAGAAATGTTTCGGTTTTCCTGATACACTAGTTAACATATAAAAATTTTAAAGCATTTGATTTTTAATTATTTTATCAATGTATTTTTGAAAACATTTGGTCTGCTGTTTGCGTTATGTGGCATTTATAAACCTTCATATGGGTAGATACACATGTTCGCCAAAGGTGGCCATTTGCATGTATGACAAACCATAGTATAATATTTAGCAGAAATGAGAACACAGTTAAAATAATGGTTAAATATTTAATGCTGTTCAAATTATTAATTTAATTACTGTCTGATGTACCTCTTTGGACAACTTAAAAATTATTTTGTTCAGAATATAACCTTTTGGCTCTAAATCGTAAAAATGTTTTGGATTACTATTAAGGCATTAACTCCGAGAAATTAAAATAGCCACGTATTATCTCTTATAATTTGATCACGGCCCATAATGAGGAAGTTTAGTATCAGTATCCGCATATTGGAAGGGACTTAGTAATCAGTTTAAGCTTTTTGATTTTTAGTGCAGAAAGTATACTATAAATTTAATATCTTCTTTACTAGTTTTGTAAAAATGCCAGATAATAACCGGTTTATACATGCCATTTCGAATTAACGTTAGGTTTTTATTTGAGTATTAAAAATCGACTGCCCAGCAGAAAACAGATCAGTATCATTATACTTGATGGAGATATAGGTGAATCACCTTTGACTTCCATATTTGTACGTACCAGTTGGGTTTATCAAAAATAGTATCTGGATATGTTGGCGAGGCCAATTAATATGAGTCAACTGGGTGGAACATAGTTGAAAAAGAGGAGACAGTGAAACAAAACTCCAAGTGATATTTAGGAGAAAAAACCCTGTCACCCTTGGGGAAGGGGTCCAACGGAGGGGCGCATCGTAGAGGTCAAATGAATCAGCACCAAAACGGAAGGTGCAGCCAGGTGCTCTCTTGCTGATTGCAGTGACCGTTGAGTGATTTCCAGGGCGGAGATATCCGCCCCGATCATCCTAGGTCCGTGGCGGTTAAAACCAAGGGAGAACGTTCATACACCAATTTGACTATGGTCGCTAGGTCCTGCTGATGCGAATACTCACGGTGTCATTAAGGTGTGCACATAATTTAGTTGCGAAGACCTTGGGGACCTCAGCATGCGAATTGTGGGAGAATGCAAGCCCTTGAACGAAAAATGACAAACATAAAGAAATGTTACTCAAATATAGCTAATAGTATCATAATTACCTCATTTGTCTGACGTCATTCTTGCAGTTTTCAGCTCGTGTTGTAGCTCATCATTGTATCGATTTATCTTACGCTTAAAACCCTCCAAGGAGACACACATAACAACGTCCAGAGGATGATAAGTCCTAGCATCAACTACTCTTTTGGAGAAGAATTACTTCCGAGTGTCAAGCCTTGCTCCAGTCACACGTAATTTAAAAGGATGACCTCTCAAGTTCGTTGTTGTTGCTAACTCGAAGAAATAACCAGAGTCGAGACAACAGTCCTAGACGCGTAGAATTCGGAATTTTAGTATCAGATCTCCGTGATACTGCCTATGACACAAGGGAAAGAGATTGAGTTTCGACAGTAGAGTTTCGTCAGTCTGTCTGCTATATCCAAGGCCGAGTTTAGTTGCTCGCCTTTGAACGTTTTCGAGGATGTTGATATCCTTCGCCGCCCAGGGACTCAAAGCTATGAAAGCGGAATCCAACTGCGGCCGCACGAAACAGTCGGCAGTGAAGCCTGCAAAAGTTCGTTTAACGAGGTAAAGAATCGACATGGCTGACTTCGGTACCTTTGCGCAATATTGGGAGGGTGTAAGTGAGGCACAATCCAGACTCCCATGTCCTTTTGGGCATCCAATACTTTCAATGGAATGCCATTCAGACTGTAAACCGTACGGTTCGAAGGATTGCTTTTCCCGACTCATATGATGTTGCACTTGCTATCATTAAACGGCAAGAGCCAGTCATTTGACAATTTCTGGAGTCGATGTAAGTTTGCCTGCAAGTTATCTTCGTCAGCCGCAGTTTGAATGACGCACCAAAGTTTGAGATCATCGGCAAACATGGCAATATCGTTTTCTTGTTCGTTGGCACAATCGTTAATGTAGACAATGAACAAAATAGGGCCGAGAACAGAGCCTTGGGGAACACCACTCTCAAAATCAACCTTGGTTGACTGTTTGTCGCTGATATGGACTGTTTGTTAGCGGCCAATTAGGAAGTTTTCTATCCATGTCAGACGTCTAGCTCTTACGCCTATGCGGATGAGTTTATAAAGAAGTTGGTGGTGCGTCCGCTATCAAAAGCCTTTTTGAAGTCTATATAGACTGCGTGCACCGTATTTCCTCTATCGACCACCTCAGTCTGACGTTCTAAATAGTATAGCAAATTGTGACGCAAGCCTTAACTCTACAGAAACCTCGCTGGATCTTGAAAGGCAGATTGTTATGTTCTAGGAACTGCATTTGTTGTTGCTTTATTTATTTGTTTCATGATATTGCAGCAAACCGGTCGATAATTGTTTGCAGAGACCCGGCTTCCACTCTTATAGAGCGGCGTAATCCATGCAGATTTCCAGTTAACTGGTAGACTTTCGGTCCGGAAGGATGTTTGGAAAAGCGTAGCGAGTGGTTTTGCCAGTTCTCTCGCGAGCTCGTTCAAGATCTTGGCAGGTACTTCATCGGGAAATGGCGAATTAAAATTCGTTTGACCCCAAAGGTTCCTTGAGGTCAATTATCTCGGTAAAAGGAACAGTCTTGACTATTGTTCCAATTTCGATTGGTAGGGTAATCATATTTTGTTTCATTTGTGAAAACAGACGGGAAAAATTCCGAACCATAATCAACCTTCATACCGTCTTCAGTATGGTCTTTACCCTCGGTAGCAGGTGTACCGGATGCTTGTTCCGTGTATTCTTCCTGAGGAAACCGTAAAACACCTTCGGGTTCACTGTGGCCAGGTTTAGCAGGTCCTCTTTGAAATCCTGTCTTGTTCTAACAATAAGGCCCTTGACCCGATTTCTCTCCATTTTGTACGCATTCAAAGATGCAGGAGTTCAGTCCGTAGGCGATTTTTTCCACAATTTCCAATTTTATATACTTCGATTTGTAAGGCCTGCGTAACCCATCACGGTCTGTTGTTAAAAATATTTTCTTAAAATAAGACAGTGATTATTGATGAGCCTGTGCAGTATTTCCCGAAAAGTTTCCCAGTCCTCTCTTATGTTTCCAGAGAATAACGTTTCCCACTGAGTGCACGTGAGTTTGGAACTCATTCCACCGAAATTGCTTTGACATATATTCCTTCTGTCTGCTGTTAGTCTTTCTGGTATAGAAAATAGTGAGTAATCCCATTGCAGTACCACGTGGTCACTTCGTCAATCCTGTCCTGCAACTACTTGAGAACTACGTTTGGGCAATTGGCCTGTTGTCCTTCGCACACCCTTGTTGGAAAGATGACATGCTGTGTGAGAAGTAGCTTTAGTATCGTATTCAGAAGGCAACCGTCAAAGGCTAGATCAGAACCTTGTGCGAAGGCCGAGATCCAGTCGATGTGAGGCGCATTGAAGTAACCCATGATCAGGATATCAAACCGTGTAGCAATATTTTCAAGCTCCCTTAGCAGGTAAGCATCGGCTACGGGGTCTTTTCTCGGTGAAAGGTAGAGTGTCAAGACATCTAGACTTGATGAACCTGATATATTTATGAATAGCCATATCGCCTCGGAAATAGACGCCAGTTTATAAATTTTGTCTAAAATTGTAAGGTCGCTTTTCACATCTGTGAGTGGGCCGCCTCCTTGACGCTCTTTCCTGTCTTTTATAAAATGTTGGAAACCAGCCATAGTTACCTCCCTGTGGTCATCATGGTTGGACAACCAAGTTTCTGTTAGGGAAAATATATCTAGAGACAGATCGCAGACATGAATCATAAACTCCTCGTGCTTCGATAGCATACGCTGTGCATTGGTGTATATGAATGTTAGTTTTCAGTTTGGCCGTGAAGTGCTTACGGTCGGGTGCGCGCCCCGGTTAACTGGGCCGAATTCGTGGTAATCCCGAGTGGGCCTCTCCAGGGGGAGAACAATGGACGATGGATTAATTGGTTATTGTAAATAACCAAATTTGTTTCCCCTTCACTGAGCAACCGTCTCAGTTCGATGACAAGTTGATGGCGTTTTTGTCGCTCCACTGCCGAGAAGTCCTATTGAAAAAATCCAAAATTTGAGTTTTTTAACTTAAAGGATATAGACAGAATGAGACTGGCTTCCTGGCAACTGGTAATGATAACTTTTAGAGGCATAGGACGTGTTGATTCAGATTTGCTTGCGGCCATTTTCCAAATCAGAATGCTTTTTCCAGGTCATTTGACGTATTGGGTTTTAGCATATTGTTAAAATGTTCATGAAAGTGGTGCATAGCTTCGTATAATCAATCTACGGGAGTTAAAGCTGTTGATTCAGGTAGTCCCTATATTATGAAACCTTTATTTCTGTCAGTGGTATTTGTTGTACCTATGACGCAGTCTTCCACTATCTGGTGATAAGGTTCCACGTTGCGCAATGTTGATGATGGAGCGGAGGCTGATTGGCTATATACTGGCTTTAATCCGTTTTTTTTTGGTTTCGGCGAAGTCCACGGCCTCGATGGTTTTGAATCACAGGTGGTAGTTCCGGTTGGGGAATCAACACCGCTGCTTGTGTTTGGTGCATTAATCTTATTATTTCCTTTGGTGGCCAAGCCGATGTTCAAAAGCCCCTTGTTCAGGCTTTTTTGAGGCTTCTGTTGAAGTCGGTTGTCAATTAAATGTTTCCTTCTTGGTGTCAGATTTGCGTTTTGGAAGGCTTTTTGTTTGAAGAGAATTGTTTTTATCCTGCGCCATTGCTACTCGTTGTTCAAAAACTTTATTAGCAATCGACGTTTTTTGTTTTTCTCCTTTTTAGTCGCTCAGTGAACTCCTGAGTGATATCTACTGCATTAGAGGTGCCTTCCAACGCAGATATTATTTTTCTTAGGTCATCCTGGAACTGGTTTAGCTTGATGGCATTTTCTGACAAATGGCAGTGTCGTTTTTAGCGTGAATTTTAAGTTGAGAGAGCTCCCACTGCCGTAATGAGGTGATCGTGCGTCGCCATGGCGTTGGTGGTCGCGGGCTCAATCCCGGCTGTTGGCATGACTTTTTGCATTCTTGTGTGGTGACTAACAACTTAACGAGTGGCTAGGTGTAGGTTACGGTAACAAACCTGCGATTTTACACAAGCAGTATATAAATTATCTACTTCGCCTTTTTTGCAAATTAATGAAATCCCTCGAACGTCCATAACTACGTCTGCTAGTGAAAATTGTTAAAAGTATTTGTTAAAACGAGAAACTCGATATAAATTTCCCAATCAGTTAGACAGAATATGGAAAATGAATGACTCAGCCTGTTTTATAGATACTCTTCAGAAACCCTGAAGGGCCCGTAGAGACTGGATTGGACTGGTAGGTTATGTAGGCCTAGCCAAGATTACCGGTAGAGTGCTTGATTTAGAGAACTCTCCTGGTCAAACAATGAGGGTGTTCAAGGCAACTGGATATTAGATTTCATTAATTAATTAAATAATTTGAACCACTTAATAGCTGTGAACTGTTTTCTTTTAGTGCAAAGACTCTATTAAAATCGGTCATTTTGCTGCTATAAATTTAAACCGCGCGGCAACCGCTCAGTTTTGTTGTTTCAATTTAAAAAAACGCAAAACATATGAAACAAATTATCACGTTGTTTCTTGACATAGATCATTTTTTCTTTATTTTCGGTTGTCTTGATGTTTTATATTACAAGTAATAACTTTTCTGCATTCTTTAAATAGAAGGGACAATTTAATGACATGCATATTTATTTAAAATGTTTATTTTCCTTGTAGGAAATTTTTCTTGACACAAATGAGGTACACATTATGGATGGAACGTGTAACATAAGGCAACGCGAAGTTGGCAGACCATGTTCAATAATAGAAAGTACGCTGTTTTTGCAATTTTTCATGTTGTATTCTGCACCTCGACGTATTAACAAGGGTTTCTAGTTACCAGTTAGGCTCTGATCATCAAAAGCTGGAAAGTGATACAGACAGATTTGAAAGTTATCGAAAATAGAAAACTCTACCTGGCCACCAATTTAAATTAATCATGTTTGCATTTTGAGATCATTTCACGCACGTAGCATGGCATGTAGTATTTGGTAATAACCTTCCTACAAAAATCCATTTTTGGATGTACAAATAATTGTTTCTAATGCATTAACGTTAAACAATTTCGAGCAAAGAGTTATGCGTTTAGAACAATCCGTAACGTTTGCGTTATTCAAACAGCTCAAGATGATGCATTCATTCATTTAGATTGTTTACACAATTTTCTACCTTCAGTTAGTTGTACAAGTGCTTTGCTTTCGCGCCTGAGCCTGGTAAACCATAACTATTCCGTTTAAAATGAACAAGCATGTGCGGTCAGTGTCACAGTAGCGGTGTATTCCAAGCCAAAGTGTTCGCACGTAGGGATAACTTCAACCCCATTGCATTCGTTCTTGTGTCGTATTTGTTACGAGATGGTTGGACTGTGGGCAGTCTGGTTACGTTTAAGTCCTTCATTGTATGCCATGTTACTCTTACGCGTCCAACTTTGGCAAACTCGTTCCTAGCAGGGATACAGCTAAGTCTGACTGTACAAATCGAACTTAACCAAGCCTCGGTGTCTCTCTCACACTTTGCTCCCTCATTGTCACTAAAGAATGCTTCCTGTACGAATATGACAGCTAAGACTTATACAATTGGCATTCCAATGATGAACCATCGGCCAACTTTGCAACAAGAATATGAAATGTATATGAATCCAAACTAACTGTCATGTTAGGGACGTTTTGCGAATTTAAAAAAAATTGCGTTCAGCCTAAAATTTTTATAAGCAATGTTTACCTATTTCATCAATATCCAACCTTACCTTCCATTTAGCGTCTACTGGATTTACGACGGAAATCAAGTTTACCTCTGTGATTGATCACAAGGCATTATACATATGGCATTATACTACTTTTTTTGCACCAGTTTGCGAATTTCCGATACCAGCTGCAGGTAAAAACAAATTATTAACCACCAACTGTCTTATAAACCCGATATGTTTTATTGTTATGAAGGATTTAGAGTAATAAGGAATATCCAGCAAACCATAGAGCGTTACTAGTCTGATACAAAAATTACAGCTGCTCCGTTATTGTTTTAGTTGACGTTCTTCCTGAAGTCTCGTTACCGTTGTCCAGGTTTCTGAAGGAATTTGAGACAGTGAACATAATGTTTGCAGCCCTCATTGACCCAAGCTCATATGATGTAAGTTAATTTAATTACTCCTTTAATTAAAGAAGTCACGTTTTGACGCTAGTCCGTTTTAGGTATTTTTAATCATCAGGCTTTTACTGTAATATAAGGATAGTTTATCTTATGGTAAAACATCCAATAAAAAGCACGAATGTGTTAAATTTTATGGGTTCAGAGAACAGTGCCATCCTATAATGGGACATCTTAATGGGGAAGGAAACATGCCAGATTTGAACAAGCATGCTGAGGTCTCCTTCGGCTGAAAAACACTTAGAGCCAATACAAACGCTTTTTGCAAGCACAAGGTGGGCGAGGGTTAACCATATGGTCACTTCCTAAGCTGTCGCTATTATCTGATGAAGCAGGCACTTGAAGTGTTTTATCGGCACTTTGTGGATGACATTAAATGCTTGGTTGATGTTTTGCCGGTGATCGGTGTTAACCAAATTAGCCATGATTGTGCTAGAGGTGGACAATACCAGGCCTAGCTTTAGCCAGGCAGGATGGGGCTTGCGCATCCAATTGGATAGGTGCCTGATTGTTCGTGAAATATAAGATGCCCAAATTTTAACCATTGAAAAGTAGAAATGTTTGGCAAATGTTTTCATTTCATGTCGTAGTTTGCAGAGAGGCATAAGTAATTATGTTTATGAATGGGGACATTTTTTTGATTTTTCAACATGACGAAACTACAAGAGCATGTTGGTTTCGGTAATCAACCTTTGGAATTTAATATAAGAAGGCTCTTTTAACATTAGGTTTCATGATCATCTTCGAATTACCATGACTGCGAATTTTTCTCTCCACTGTTTTACTGTTTTTTGCTGCAGGCATTTTGCAAATTTTCAATAAAAACGCTTCTACTTTTAAAAGAAGAAGCGTCTTTTTAAAATGTTCATTTAAATTTCAATGAACATTTTACGAACATTTACAATAACAGTTTGCGAATGGGATTTTCATATGCGGAGAGAACTTATGTGTTTATATGTCCCAAAATTCCGATAAAAGTTTGAGAATATTTCTGAATGATCCGAAAGGCAATTTAAATAACTTCCTATAAACAGGGAAAAGCACACAGATATACGTACGGTGGAGCATTATAACCAAGCAAGCCAGATAAAAGAGGTACATTCACGTTGTACCTGAATTAAATTGCAAAGTTCATGATCCCAAGAATTTGTTTATTGATCATTTATTTCCATTTGCTTAAAGGAACGTACCGATCCTTATATTTTAGATATCAATCGAGGATGATGATGGTTTGATCTGCCAGTGGTACAGTCCAGGCTTATTTGAAGGAAACGCACAATTTTGTCGTAAGTTTACATGCTACAAGTGGTAACTTCATACTGGACTTGGAAAATCGTGACCTTTTATGGATATGATTTCAGATTAAAATAAATTATTAAAGTAAAAAAAATTTAAAAATATCCGACGCTTATTAAGCAGAACGTGTTTGGCAAGCTTTGTAAATTCATAATAGTTGCAATACTTGGGGACTACGGATAATTTGTTTCAGGATTTTCACAATATTGACAAACAGTCACTTGCATGCTGTTTATAAATCGATTGTTATGTGCAAAGTGTAATTCACCCTTATTTTAGTAGTCACTTGGATTTAAAGGTATAATCGATCAAGGAAAAGTTAATGATGCATTGCACGTCCGAATCAAAAGGACAAAGGAAAATGAATTTTCCACACTATATGTTGATTTGCGCTGAAGTCCATGAAAATACGTTCCACAGTAATATGAGATAGATATGTTTTTATCATCAGGTGACGGGCAGAGGTTGGTTTAGTTTCATGATATTAGTATGGTTAATTTTATTACAGAGTTAATTGTACGATTTAGGTTAAGGTTAGAGCTAGGTTTAAGAGAAACGTGAGGCTATTTATTTAAGGTGAATGGGACGGTTCCCATTCCCGTGTCCTGCTTAAGCGGCCATAAAAGCACCAGTAGAAAAACAAGGCTGGTAACATTTTAATCTATAAACGCATGCTTTTCGAAGATTAAAAAACACCCTTAGAAGCAACGGTGCCTCAGTGTAGAGAGAAAGTTTCACAGTAATGTTATCTCCCAGGCACAATGCAACTGTACGTTACAAAGATTTCGTCAAAAGAATTACTAAAAACGGCAGCTCTTTAAAATACCGTTGAAATTATGAGCTTCAGGCACGATAACACTTGTCTTCTGAAAATCATTAGTCAGCAATGACGAATGCTCTCCACAGCAATTCTCTAATGTACATTATTCGAAAGTAAAAACAGGCAAGATAGCTATTTAAAAGCCTGTTGTGCTTCGAGGGAGAATACACACAGTTAAGCAGACACTGATATCAGGTATTTTAAAAAGGCAAGCACTAGTCGCTAAATTTTCCACCCTGGTTAGTCTTGCACATGTGCGCAGGGTTTTGTCCCCTGAAGCTAGTCGGCAAAATAATGGTTGGCTACTGGTTTTCACCTTTCGCCAAGTCAGTGTGACGTAACGCGCCGCCAAAACGAAAAATTCAAAGTTAGTGTTAATTGGCCTGCAGATGGCATTAAAGAGCGGCTCCATTGCAATCATGGGTGCAGAGAGCCACAGTACTCAGGCGCTATACCAAAGCCGGCGGGTAACGTAGTTGAAGAATTCGTCCATTTCTGATAACTGAAACTATAATTCAATTTCACTGACGACGATATGGTCGTGGAAGGGATGGCGAGAACTACCGAGTTGGGATGTGTCCTGGTAAAAGCTGTAATAACTGGAGTTTGGCGAAGCGGACACGGGGGATAAGGAGGTCAAAGAGGACGTGGTGCAGATTAACCGGGGCAGTGTTTGAGAAAGCAGTTTTGAGGTACTCCAGGCTGACATCTACCTCACGAGCTTTGTGTTGGTTGCGAAAAGCATGATTCTAAGGACCAAAGTCCTAGATCACATCGGTGACAATCGTAAAAGCATATCTCCACGTCTTTCTCGGGATGCGGATAGGGCACCAATAATCTGAACGGAACAATGACGAGTTACCACATTAAATAACATATATGGTGCAACAAGGTGAGCCTACCCTCATGGTTTTTGCGGGATTAATCTACCAAGGAAGTCAGATAGCGGTGTCAGAAAACATGTTCACAAAAGAAACGTTAGGGTCTCAATTCAGTGTCGAGTCCATGCGAAGTGGGTCCACAGGTAGATGTTCAACTCAGTTCTCCGGATAGTCTGACACAACTACGCTGTGTCTCAGTCATCCTTGAAACCGGTTGATGCTTTCTTTACGATATGGATGAAAGACTCCCGAAAGGATCAGTATCCTGCCCTAAAAGCAATTTTATCAAACGTATTTGAATTAATGGGTGCATCTGTGCTGGGAGAAATGCCACCTGAAGCAATTTGTGGCTCATGGACACTCATCTGCTTTCATCCCAGGAACTCCCGTAACTCAGTTCAGAGGTCCTAGTAAATCCCAGTTCAGTCCAAAAAGTTAAATGCGCCGAATTGCAGCTTATTCTGAATTAATTCTTAACGGGTGTTACTAATTCGTTCAAGACAGCAATACACTTGAGGTTTGCCGAACAAAGTTGAATATTCAGCCATTTTCCTGTGCCCGCTAATTATCTGCTTTCAGAAAAGAAAGAAAATCGCTACTATTCATATGTGCCAACCTATTTAACATTTTAATGACTATATGAGATTTGGTAATTGTTGTACTTTAATTACGAAATTCCTTGATTAAAGCTATTTTTAGTCAAATAATCTTAGACCTCTATCCTTATGACCAAACCTTACTTGTTTTTATCTGTATAAAATACAAATATTTAAATAAATAGTAGGCAAATAGTTAAATTACAAAGAAAATACAAGCAAAGTTGATTTAAATTGTAAACATGGGATAAATAACGATTCCGAGACGGATAACATCTCATTGGCATAAATACACACTGGATCATCGGCAATCGATGTTGCAGGATGTTGATACTCTCGGGCTTAATCACAGTTATAGGAACGGTGTTCAATTAAGCAAGGACCGTTAAGAAAATAAAAATCGGTTACTTTTTTGTCCAGCCCAGCTCATGAAACTTTGGAAAATTTCCTTTATGAAACCAGGTGAAACCTATACTCCAATAATACCTTTAGCCAAATAAATTCAGTAACTGTACGCTGAAGACTTAATCGTGCATTACCTATCCTGTAAGCATGGATAACGAACTAAATCAAAATAAGTGCTTTCACTGCAATTCTTTGTCAATGCACATAATGTCCCCTCTGGAATAATTTTGTTTGTTCTCAGTCATTGCACAGTGTGGCGTGGCGTGACCAAAGTTTTACTCGGCTCAAATGACTGAAATGCTTTTTATACATTTTTATGATCGCACGGTGCATGGCTAATTTTTATGCTGTTTAAATCGTCGTGTATCATTGCCTCATTTTTGAGTACGAATTCAACATATTTAAATACAATGCTGACTAAGAAGCATTGCACGCGCTTTCTTTTTGGCCCGCGTTTGTATGATGAGCACATTGAAATAACCGAAGAAAGTTTCGAAATCACAAAATGTAAGTAAGGAATACACTTTTGTGTCTGATACTATACGAAAGTGAATTCTGAGCTATTAAACTAGCGACGTAAAAAAGGATATCAACCTTAAATAATTTAATCTTTTTAAGGTATCCTTTTCATTATTTAACACACGTTAGTGTTTAGGAAGTATCATACTCAAATAATGCTTCATAATTGTTTTATCTCAAAGAATTCTGCTGTTTGCTGACCAACATAGAAGTATAAATATGTCTTGCTTTACTTTAAGAATTGTACCTATGGAAAGATACTGGAGCCGTTTTGTTTAATGGAACTTTTCAAAAGAAAGATAAAGAAAGAAATACGTACATCTGGTGGCTGGGAGACTATAAATATGTGTCAGTTTCCGTCGATTGGATGCAAAAAGGTATGCCTTGTTTTCTTGCAATTGATAATAATTTTATCATAATTTGCCTTGCTAGACACGGCTGCTCTAAGAAGCAGGTTGGAATTTTATTATTTCAGGGACAGACAACCGGGTGTGTCGTTAATTCATAGGAATGAATATCTATACTTATTCACCTAAAATGTGTGTGATAAATTCTAAAAAGGCCTTATCAAATCCGTTAACGGTAATCGCACTTTACCGTTCATATTTGCGTAATCAGAGTTGTGCCTTCGGTTCTCAATATTCGTTGAAGTGTTTAGCATTTGCAAATGCTCGTATGCACCGAAAGGTCTTCAGTTCTATGCAAAAGATTTTTTAAGATAAACTTTTTTCATCCTCTGAACACACAAAACTGATGGCTTTTATCACGTATTCAAAAATCCGTTGAGAAAAGAAATATAATTTGTGGTTTCAGTGCAAAGGGTGGCTGAAAAATACATAAAGTAAACTGTTGATCAAACTTTTCATCTCTTTCCGACCAAAGATTCTAACGGTCTCAACCGTTTCACATTATAGGAAAGGCACCTGAGGATGATATTTGCTCAAGTTAGTTAACATTCCTTCATTGAGATTTCATTTGAATTCAGAAGCTGTTTTTTTATGCAACATTATTGAAACATACGTCTGCCAAAGATAGCACAAATTAACCTTAAATCGCATGTTATAAGTTAAATGTTCAATTCTTTATGGAAGGTTAACGGAAAACTTACATATTAATGCAAATTTAGTTATTCTGGCAAATATTGTTATGATATTCACAGTGCTTCCCAGGTAACTTGTCGAAAATGCCTTTATAAATAGGCAAGGAGAAATGTGTAGACTTCAGAATTCGTGAAGTCGGATCATTATGAGACACTTGTCGCGCAAAATGAACGGATAAAATGAGGAAATGCTGTTACGAATTGTTTTTAAGATGATTCACGGACCACAGTTTAAATTTGTGGTGGATTCAAATCCAACTAAGATCACCAGAATTATCAAACGTGGGACAACTAGCGGCTACATTGCCAGCATATATATTTAACAGTAATATTAAACGAGTTGAATTAATCAAATACCACTGGTCGAAATGATAGAACCTCAAACTTTTAGGTTTTAAGTGTTAACAAATTCCCTCTTTCTGACTAAATGTTTGTAATTGTGCTATATGTTTCAAAAAACATTTATATGAAAATTTCCAAACCCTCATCTATTGTGCGAAGCAGCCGCCTTAATTTACCTATTTTTCTAACTCCGACGAGAGCAAAAAGGATTTCATAAAAGAAATCGTATATATACCTTCAAATGACTGCCAAAATTTAAGCAGCACACTGCGTATGTAATTTAAAAGTTTAAGGCTAAAAGTATTACATTGTGGTAGATTTTTTGCATAGTCCTAAGGCAGAGGTCACAGCCAGATCATCGGCACATTGTCAGCAGTTATATCTTAACGAATGAATCAATTTAAATCCATTTTTATTAAGAAAAAGACATACATCATAGTAATGCTGTAATGATTCACGGATCACCGTCAAATTTTCAGCACGAATAATTGTTAAGTTATATTCAAATACTTTGATTTAAATATTACCACCGTCCAAAAAGATGGAAACAAAAATTAAGTATTTTAACTATATTATTTTCATTAACAATATGTTTCTTAGTACAGTTTTCGAATTGTCCATAAAGGTTTTAAAGAACATGTGTATGGAAATTTAACATCTTAAAACGTCTTATTTAATTTTCGAACGCATTAAACATCTCTTGTGTTTCATAATGGATTCCAAAAAAAAAATTATTAAATATCTTTTGAAATGACCAACAAATATGGGCAGCTTAATTTTCACATTAATTAAAGGCTGATGGGTTAAAATTATTTGATTTTGTTCTTAATGTTGTATACAGCATATCCAGAGATCACATTCAAAGCATCAGCACACTTTTAGCAGTTATATCTGAACGAATCTATCAATTTTGTCTCCATTTGATAATTATGGGAATGCTATAATTCATGGTAATACTCTTTTAATCGCCCTGATGTACCCACTTGCGAACCAAACATTTTATAGCCTTATAAATTTTTATAACCTCATAAACTTTAACGAATCTTTAAAGTGATTAAGGGAACGTCATAATTCATCGTAAGGCTGTTTTGATCGTTTTGATAGACCCACTTGCAAACATAACGTGAAATAGCTTTATGCATATTATTAAGCTCATTAACATAAAGCATTTTCGAAATAAAAGTTAATTTTAAACGTAAAATTTTAAATGAATATATTTTCAGCAGTAATTTGGAAGGCCTTTTTCAATTTTGAATCATTAACATTTTGCATTAAAGGTCATTTTGCCTGGCTTCGAGTAACAACTCTTGGCTAAAATGGCTAAACTTTACTCAGATTTATGGACCTTGAAATAATTTAAAACGGCTGAGAATAGGTTGCAGAAGCACATATGCACAAAACAGTGTAGGCAGTAAGCCTAATGTGTAGTTTTGAACGTAGGTATTAATTTAACGTAATGCAAAATGATTATAGAAGTTAAAAACTGTTTTTAGTTGAGAATAAAAATAATCGCTGCTTTTTTACATGGTAGGAAAGGCACCTGAGATGAAGCACTCTCCAGGTGAGATATCATACCTCAAGTGACTTCTTGCAATTAATTTTTGTTGTTTCAATCCGGGTTTGCACTGTGGCCTTAAATGCCAAATTATGACTGTTTTTGCTGACATAATTAAGGATAGTAATTTGGTCTTAGATAATGTTTAAATGTGAGCCTCAAATTGATGTCTGATGACTAAATGACCACTATTGCATTTCTAGCATTAATATGTATCACTCATATTCAAAGTCTTTAATTTATAAATAAACACTGTCCAAAAGGAAATAAGCACAATTTTAGTATTTAAAAGTATATTGTATACAATAAGGGTATGTTTCTTAGTTCTGTTGTGGAATTGCCCTAAAATGTTTTCAAAGTATATATGAATTCAAATTTGCCATCCATCTTGTTTCACGTTAAAATAGCTGATTTAAGTTAAGTATGCTTTACATCTGTCACGTATTTAGTAATCTATTTAAGATTAAATTATTGAATTTACTTTGAAATGACCACCAAATATGGGCAGCTCGATGTTCACATTAATTTAAGGATGATTGGTTACAAATTATTTGATCAAGTTCTCAATGTTTTATATTGCTTATCTATATGTCAAAATTAGAGCAATAACACACTTTAAGCAGTTATATCTGAACGAATATATCAATTATGTCTCCATTTCCCGATTATAAGAAAGTAATAATTAATGGTAATAATATTTTAATCGTCTTGATGTACCCACTTGCGAACATAACATGTTATGGCCCAATGAATTTTATAAGCTTATTTTCATAATTCATTTTTCGAAAATAAAAAGTTATTGCAAACATTAAATTTTAAATGAATATATTTTCAGCATAAACTCAAATTTCTATATATTTTGGGAAGGCATTATTCTTTTTCGGATAACTAACCATTTGCAAGAATTGTCATTTTGCCTGGCACCGAGCAACCTCTCTTGGCCCAAATTTGCCAACCTATTTCTGCCTGATTGCCTTTAAAAAAATGTTAATGTCAAAAATAGTGTGCAGTAGCACATATTCCATAAAAGTGTAGGCAGGAAGCAGTATGGGTAGTTTCGACTGTAGGCAGGACCTAAAACGTATTAAAAAAACTATAGAATATTAGAAATGTTTTTTACAATATATAAACATAATCGCTGCTTTTTCACATGATAGGAAAGGCATCTGAGATGAAGCACTCCCCGGGTGAGATATCATACCACTAGTGACTTCTTGCAGTTAATTTTTGAAGATAAAATCCGGGTTTGGACTGTGATTTTTATGCAAAATTATGACTGTTTATGCTGACATAATTAAGGAATGTAATTTAGTCTAAGAAAATGTTTGAATGTGAGCCTCGAATTTATGTCTGATGACTAAATGACCACTATTGCATTTCCAGCATGAATATGTATCAGTTATATTCAAAGTCTTTAATTTATAAATAAACACTGTCCAAAAGGAAAGAAGCACAATTAAAATATTTAAAGTATATTGTGTACAATGAAGGTATGTTTCTTAGTTCTGTTGTGGAATTGCCCTAAAATGTTTTCAAAGAATATGTGAATTCAAATTTGCCATCCATCTTGTTTCACGTTAAATAGCTGATTTAAGTTAAGAATGCTTTACATCTGTCACGTATTTCATAATATATTCAAGATTAAATTATTGAATATACTTTGGAATGACCTTCAAATATGGGCAGCTCAATGTTCACATTAATTTAAGTATGATTGGTTACAAATTATTTGATCTAGTTCTCAATGTTTTATATTGCTAATCTAGATGTCACAATCAGAGAAATAACACACTTTTAGCAGTTATATCTGAACGAATATATCAATTATGTCTCCATTTCCCGATTATAAGAAAGTTATAATTAATGGTAATAATATTTTAATCGTCTTGATGTGCGCACTTGCGAACATAACATGTTATGGCCCAATGAATTTTATTAGCTTATTTTCATAATACATTTTTGAAATAAAAAGATATTGCAAACATTAAATTTTAAAGTGAATATATTTTCAGCATAAACTCAAATTTCTATATATTTGGGAGGCATTATTCTTTTTCGGATAATTAACAATTTGCAAGAATTGTCATTTTGCCTGGCACCGAGCCACCTATCTTGGCCAAATTTGCCAAACCTATTTTATGCTGATTGCCTTTAAAAAAATTGTGAAAAGTCAAGAATAGTGTGCAGTAGCACATATTCCATAACAGTGTAGGCAGGACGCAGTATGGGTAGTTTCGACTGTAGGCAGGACCTAAAACGTATTAAAAAACTATAGAATATTAGAAATGTTTTTTACAATATATACAAATAATCGCTGCTTTTTCACATGGTAGGAAAGGCATCTGATATTGATATCTCGGCAGGTTAGATTCTTTACCCCTTCTTGCTTTCCTTTTGGTTATTTTGTGGTTTAAATCATGATTTTGAGGGTGCCTTTTAATGAAAAATTACTTCTTTTGCTGATGCCATTATAAAAGTATAAAATTTGGTGTAATATAATTCTTAAATTTGAGCCTCAAATTAATGTCCAAAGATTCACGGACCACCGTTGGCTTTCCAGCAAGAATATTTAAATAGTTATATTTGAAGACTATGATTTACATATAACCACTTTCTATAAGAATGGAACCAAAATTAAGTATTTTTAGTACATTTTGTTCACTAAATGTATGTTTCTTAGTTCTGTTGTGGAATTGCTGTAAAATGTTTTCGAAGTTCATATGAATGCAAATGTGCCATCCATCTTCTATCACGTGAAGTAGCTGAATTAGGTAAAGTAGGCTTTATATCTGTCTCGTATTTCACAATCTATTCAAGATTGAAAATACTTTTGAATGACCACCAAATATAGGGCAGCTCAATGTTAACATTAATTTAAGGCTGATGGGTTAAAATTATTTGATTTTGTTCTTAATGTTGTATACAGCATATCCAGAGATCACATTCAAAGCATCAGCACACTTTCAGCAGTTATATCTGAACGAATCTATCAATTTTGTCTCCATTTCCTGATTATGGGAATGGTGTTATTCATCGTTATACTCTTTTAATCGTCTTGATGTACCCACTTGCGAACCAAACAATTTATAGCCCTATATCTTTTTATAACCTCATAAACTTTGACGAATCTTAAAGTGATTAAGGGAACGTCATAATTCATCTTTAGGCTGTTTTTATCGTTTTGAAAGACCCACTTGCGAACATAACGTGAAAAAGCTTTATGCATATTATTAAGCTCATTAACATAAAGCATTTTCGAAATAAAAGTTAATTGCAAACGTAAAAGTTTAAATGAATATATTTTTAGCAGTAATTTGGAAGGCCTTTTTCTATTTCGGATCATTAAAATTTTGCATTAAAGGTCATTTTGCCTGGTTTCGAGTAACAACTCTTGGCTAAAATGGCTAAACTAAACTCAGATTGATGGACCTTGAAATAGGTTAAAACGGCTGAGAATAGGCTGCAGTAGCACATATGCACAAAACAGTGTAGGCAGTAAGCCTTATGGGTTTTTTTGACTGAAGGTAGGAATTTAACGTAATGAAAATGACCATAGAAGTTTAAAACTGTTTTATGTTGAGAACAAAAATAATCGTTGATTTTCCACATGGTAGAAAAGGCATCTGAGATGAAGCTCTCTCCAGGTGAGATATCATATATCAAGTGACTTCTTGCAATTATTTTTTGAAGTTTCAATCCGGGTTTTGACTGTTGTTTTTTAATGCCAAATTATGACTCTTTATGCTGACATAATTAAGGAATGGAATTTGGTCTAGGATAATTTTTGAATTTGAGCCTTAAATTGATGTATGATTATTTACTGACTAGTATTGCTTTTCCAGCATAAATATGTATCAGTCAATTTAAAAGTCTTTGATTTATAATTTACCACTGTCCAAAAAGATGGAACCACAATTTATGTATTTTAAAGTTTATTGTGTACAATAAATGAATGTTTCTTAGTTATGTTGTAGAACTGCACAAAAATGTTTTCAAATTAAATATGAATGCAAATTTGCAATCCATCTTATAAGATACTGCTCATTCGGAGTTCACAAACTGAGCATCAGCACATTTTTAGCAGTTTAATCTTAACAAATCGATCGATTTGTCTCCATTTGCCTATTATGGGATAGTCATACTTTATGCTGATACTTTTCTAATCGTCTTGATGTACCCACCTACCAACATAACATGAAAGAGTTTTATGAATTTTATATGCTATTAACATTAGGCTTGATAAATATGATAAGTTATTGCAAAATTTAATTTTTCATTGCAAATATTTTTAGCATTTTGTTATAATTCTATATTATTTGAAAGGCCTTATTATTTTTCGGAAAATTAACAATTTGCATGATAGGTTATTTTGGCTGGCTGCAAGGAACTTCTCTTTTCCAAATTTGCCAAACTTAACTATAAGTGTTTGCCTTCAATAACAATAATTGTATCGGCCAAGAATTAGGTGCAGTAGCACATATTCAAAAAACAGTGTAAGCAGAAAGTTGTAATGGTAATATTGGCCATTTCTATGCCTCAAATATACAAAAAATTACTTCAGCAGTTTTAATCTGTTTTTGGCCATGAAAATAATAATAACTACTATTTAACATGGTAGGAAAGGCATCTAATATGCAGGTCTCCCCAGGTAAGTTAGTATACCACTTCTGACTTCCTGCAGTTTTTATTTGAAGTTTCAATCCGGATTTGGAAGGTGTTTTTTAATGCATAATAATGACATTTTTTGCTGACATACCTAAGTAATACAATTAAGTCCAAGATAATGGTTGAATTTGAGCCTCAAAGTTATGTCCCATGATTCACTGACAACCCTCACATTTTCAGTATTTATATAACTCCGTAATATTCAAATTATTTGACTTTACAAATATCCAATGTCCAAAATAATGGAACCAAACATTAAGTATTTCAATTTTATTGTGTTAATTTACTTAATGTTCCGTATTTTTGTTGTTGAATTGCCCTGATTGGTTTTCAAAATACATATGTATGTCAATTTGCGTTTAATCTTCTTTCATGCAAAGAAGCTGATTTAATTCAAGCATGCGTTATAACGCTGTCGTATTTCATAATCAATTTAAAATAAAATTATTTAATCTTCTTTGGAATGACCACCAAAGTTGGGTTGCTTAATGATCAAATAAGGCAAAATCTGCAGGCTTACAAATTCTTTGATTTTATTTTCTTTGTTGTATAATTTTAAGTCCTAGGTCACAATCAAAGCATCAGCACTGTTTTATCCTAAGAACTCTATTATAAGTCATTCATTGTCCAATTAGAGAAAATTGATAATTTATGATAACGGACTCGTTTTCCAAACTGTGCATAAACAATCTAAATTTATGTTTAATTGTTTTATTAAATTAAATTAAATTAACTTTTAAAGTTTTATTTTTATATATAACTTATTAATAATATTAAAGTATTTCTTTCTTTTTATTTTCTTTGAAGAAATTGTAAAGTATAAATCAAAATGTCTTACTTTCAGTCAAATCTCAATCTGAAAGATGTAAGTTAGTCCAGATTTTGCATTTTCTTTTTTAAATAACGGTTAAATTTATGACCTCCTGAATTCTGCAAATTATCAGTGTCCTCAAACTGTGGTACGATTTTTTAGGTCCTTTTGTGTAAAACTGAGACATAGATACCTTATGAATTATCAACGATAAAAACATAACAGTTTAAATTAAAAACAACAGAATAAATTTGATAAGATTTATTTTACAAAAATACTATTTTGCAAACCGTTTTGTTTCTTAGAGCAACCTCTGTTAATTAATTTCGCTTGATAGATTAAGACAATAATGTTTCATATATGTCCGCTTGTAAGAGTTAAATGAGCTTTAATATTGCAATTTGAAGAGAGGGTCCTCAATAAATTTCCTTTTTTATTTTTAACATTTGACGCTTGCGAGCTTCTTTGAACTACTTTTTACTTTTTATTATTTAGTCAATAACCATATTGCTCTATGATTGTGAGGCCCTTAATTTCATAAAGAACAAACAAATTTAAATAAACTGACAGTGTCTTTCAGGATATTAAATGACTCTTATTGCTTACCTATCTTGTCTGACAAGAAAGGAGACGTATGTTTATAAATGTTTCAAATGTTTGTTTCTTGTTATTCTGAAGGCTGATTTTTCATTTTCAGTGGCCTCCATGCTACTCCTCTTGCTACTTCCATTCTTTTAGTTTTTAGCAGATGTGAAGAAAAAACGTTAATTTAGTGCACTCTCTTATAACTGGTTCCCTAAACTCCATTCTGTGCCTCTACTTGTTTTTTGCTCACACATCTGTTTTACTGCATTGATAGTCTAGTTGCAAACTACGAGAATAGTTTGGCCATTACATCTTCCCTAGTATAGTGTTTTGATTGATTTCTATTTTTTCGTGCAGCCTGGTTTCTACAGAAATTAATTTTTTGCCCCAGAGGCTTAATGAATATTTTGAGGAAAAAAGTGTGCCCTCTGTTCGAAAATTGAATTGAAAAATTTAACTAAATGATGTTATAACGGAACGAGACAGCCAATTGGATGGGTATCTTAGGTTGGCCTCATTATATGACGATGAACCCACTTGTAACGCCTAAGGCCTCAGTATAGAGAAGGCCATTTCAGATTTAAAAGACCTCGAATAAAATTGTGCACTTATAGGTACAATGAAAATAACCAAGAAAACAGAACCCACCACTAAACAACTGACAATTATCAGATAATTTGATTAAACGCCTAAATTGTCTAAGTTTGGATAGTGATATTGATGAGAGGGAAAAGACAAATTAATCAGCGGACCACAAAAATGACCTGGAGAGTGAATTTTTGAGTGATTGGCAGACTTGATATGTACATTGGGGTCACCGTTAGTCACAGTAGTTTTTTCCTTGCATACTTAATGACGGCGGGATACGAGGCGATAAGTGAAAGGTGTAAGCGCTGTTTTTATGGAAAACACCCAGTACGCATAAGGACTGTTGGGAAGGCATTGAAGCCAGCGTGCGATTACAACCTGCATTTTCCAGGGATAGCAGACGGCCTGAGTCAATTTATTTCAAAATGTGCGGGACTCGTTAGCGGAACTGTAATTGCCTCGATTTTTGCTATCAAAAGTTTACGAAGATATTAAGAGTATTTTTTGCTAGGAACTGGTAGATAACCTTATTTTCCGTCGAATTAGTTTTTCAAATTGATGAGGCATACACGATTTGAGCTAGGACGCGACTGACGTATATCTTTACTTAAACAGGCAGACATGTAATCACCTATGCTCCGTTCCAGATGCCTCGATTTATGCTCGATGCACTCTTCTCTCATAAAAGGTGAATAATAAATGCAAAACAATGTGGCAGTCTGTATATAACCTCCATGCTTTCGAAGGGATAATGTATGAAGTATACGTGCGAGACAACCGCAGAGAAGGCACTCGCGATAGTTGGCACTAGATGTCATCTCATTGCTTCACTTGCCGCTTATCCGGTAAACCGCAGTTTTACAATTATGTTTTTCTGTTCTGCTATTTAAAATGTGGGTTTGGTGGCACGCTTCCAAATATTCCGGTGGATTAATCTTCTGGTTGATTTCTGAAAGCTTATTGAAATCTGAAATTGTTGTGTGGATATATCTTGCATATCCCACCCTTAAACAAATGCACATACATTTGGGTGCTGTCTTTAACGATAAGTGGAAATATACAGTCATATACTGTTCAACGGACATAGCATAATTTCTTGCTCTTTCTAATCCATGTAATAATTAGAATTATAAAGCATTAATAGTGAACTAAAGTGGAAATTTCGAAATAAAATATATATTTTGAAAGCATTCAATTTCCATAAAGAAGCTGTTTTTGACGTAGCAAACATTATTAAATCTTTAATAGCATACATGTTATTACCCTGCTTATCCTGCATAGATTGCACTCATATTTTCAAATAATGATTATACCCACAATATCAACTATTCGAAAGCTAACTGCTTACGACAAAGTGTTGTTTGATTTAACCTAGGAGTCTCAAGACTAACTCAAATATTAAACTCATAGTTAAAGTTTAACAGCTTGATATTTCCGCTTAACAGAAGTGCAATGACTTCATAATGTATTCTGAATAGGTTATATATTAAACTCGGTATTCATTTGTGTTGTTCATTTCCAGTACTACATACCTCTTGACTCGCTTGTTCGCATGGTTGACAGCTAGCTTTTACATGGAATTAAATCCCATGAACCGTAAAGCAGTCAAACGCACTTACATTGAGCCCACGTGCCCGTTATTTTGTAGGTTGTGTAAGGGAATATAAAGATAGTGCGGGGCTCAATGATCTGCTTTAGGAACAGCTATGTTCCGTTGTGCCATGGAGCTCACTAAAGAGTCCATGCTGGCGGTTGCCTGGCAACGTGTAGTATATGTTGATTAAATGAAACCCAAAAATGCAGAGAGTCGCCAAATAATCTTTTCTGGATTATAAGACGTCATAAGCCGGATAAACGCAATCATAAGTATGAAACACTTGGAATGAAAACCCGGTGAAATTCGGTAATTGAATCGAAATCCCGAACATTGAGGAATTGACCCGTTATTTTGTCAGTTTGGTTCGGGAAGATGATAATAGTGTGTGAATCATTAATCTCCTTTAGGAACAAGTATGTACAGTTGTGCTCTGGAGCTCCCTATAGAGCCCTCCCAGGCGGTCGCATAGTGACATGTGGCATATTTTAATAAAGTAGAAAGGACAAAGACATGAAAGACACGAATCGACATTTATGGTTTATTCGACGTCATAACCCAGTTTAACCGCATTTTATGCTTAGTCTTCCTGCAATTCGAACTACTTACATTTGATCCTGGAGTCGGACGCTCTACAAATGAGCCAAGGGCCCGCTGCGATCGTAAATATGCTGTGAGTGTGCAACTTACCGACATGCTTAATGAACATGTATGTTTCCTTGTGCCTTGTAGGTAACTTTAGAACCCTAGCGGGCGGTAGTATAGTGACGTGTAATATATGTTGATAATGTGGAATATAAAAACGACAAGGGAGACATGAATGACCATTTCTGACTCATTTATCGTCATCAGCCACCCATAGTAAATCGTAAGTGTAGACTACCTTAAATTTGAACCCGCAACATTTGTTTCTTAGGCTGAACTCACTAACAAGGGCTCGTATTCTTATCGGTCGCGATCGGAAATATGATGATATTCTGCGGTTCATATATCTGCTTTATAAACATTTTTTCCAGTGTGCTTCGGATCTCATTCAAGAGCCTTCGCCGGTTGCCGCATAGCGCAATATAGCACATGCTGATAAAATGGAACCGAAACAGACAAAGGAGACTAAACCAACACGTCTGGCTTATAAGCCGTCATCAGCCATGCGTACGCAATATTAAGTGATTTGAACCCGTGAACTGTGTTAAATGTGTCGAACTCACTACCAGTGAGCCAAGGGCACGATAATTTGAACGTTGCGTACGGGAATATGAAGATAGTTTGTGGCTCACTGATCTGATTCACGAACAGGTATATTCCAATCGGTCCTGGATCTCTCTTAATGCCCTCACCGGGGGTCACATTGCTACGAGAAGCATATATTGAAAAAGTGGAAGAAACAACGAAAAAGCAGATCTGAATAGCAATTTCGGGATTATTAGACGTCATCAGCCGAACATACACAATCCTAAATATAGAAATCATGGGATTTGAACCCGTGGTATTGCTCATAGAGTCGAAAGATCTACCAATGAACCTCTGATCTTTTTTTAGTTTCGATCAATAATATGATGATAGTTTGCTACACACCGACCTGCTTAAGGAGTTCTGTCGCACCCTGGAGCTCTTTTTTGAGCATTCGCACACAGTCACATAGCACAGTGTAGTATATGTTTATACAGTGGAACCAAAACAGACGAAGGAGATTAAAATGACCATATCTGGCTTATAAACCATCATCGGCCACTCATACCAAATAATAAGTGTAATCACCTGGAAATCGTTCCATTTACATTTTTTAATTAAGTTGACAGCTCTACCATTAAGCTACGTGCACTCATTTGTCAGTTACATTCCGATATATGAAAATAGCAAATGGCTAACAAATATACTCATGGAAAATATATTTCCCCTTGTGTACAGTAGCTAACTGTAGAGCCCACGCAGGCGGTAGCATAACGACGTGTATGATATGCGCTGTTAAGGTGGAGCTAAAAAAGACAAGGGAGATTCGAATGGCCAGTTCTGACTTATTAGTTGTTATTAGCCACTCATACCGAATTCTAAGTGTGAACCACCTGGAATCCGAACTCGCAACATGCCTTTACCCAAGGGCTCCTTTTCAAGCCTGTTGCTACCAGGAATATGATGGTATTCTGGGGTTCATTTATCTGTTTAAGGAACATGTGAGTTAACTTGTGCCCTGCAGCTGACTATGAAACCTTTGTCGGCGGACGCATAGAGCCATGTAGCATATGATAATAAAGTGGAACTGATAAAGATGAGGGAGACCGGAACGTACATTTCTGTCTTAATACCGTAATTGGCCATTCATACTCAATCCTGTGTGTAATCCACATGGAATATAAATCCGTGACCTTTGGTTAATAAGGTGAATGCTCTACCATTAGGCAACTGCGTTGTCGTTTTTTCGACTTCAATCGGTAATATGATACTATGAGTGGCTGATGAGGGCTAATAAGGCAGAAATTAGCATTCCGGTTTCGATCGGGAATATTAGCAATGATAGTTGGGCGCACACCGATCGGTTACAGGACTCAATCGTCCCACTGTGTCCTGTGACTCACTCTTCCGTCCCACCAGCAGCCGCAGAGAAGCTATTGATAGAGGCAAAATTAAGTCACCGACAAGACATGGGAGACTGGAATGGTGATTTCTGGCTTATTAGCCGTCATCGGCCAGCCATACCCAAACGCAGGTGCTGCGGCACCCAAGGCTCGAACTCGCGACCGGTTAGACAGATGTCTAACGGCCTACCCACAGCGCCATGAGCTCGTTGTCTTGCATGTTTGGATCGGGAATATTAACAATGGTAGTTGGCCGTTCACCAATCGGTTACAGGACTCACTCATCCCAGTGTGCTTTGCGACACACTCTTTAGTTCCGCCAGCAGCTGCAGCGCGGCTAGTGATACAGGCAGAATTGTATGATTTACAAATACAAGGGAGACTGGAATGGCCATTTCTGGCTTATTAGCCGTCATCAGCCAGCCATGCTCAAATCAGGCGCTGCGGCACCCGATGCTCAAATTCTCGAGCTTTGAGCAGAATTCTAACGGTCTACTCACTGCGCCACGAGCTCGTTGTCTTGCAGGTTTCAATCGGGAATACAAACAAGGGTAGTTGGGCGCTAACCGATCAGTTACAGGATCCACTCGTCCTACTGATACCAAATTCTAATTGTGAACCACCTGGAATTCAAACTAACAAAAGTTCTTTATTTATTTGAATTATCTTACAGTGACCCCCGGGCTCCTTTTTTTGTCTGTGGCTACCAGGAATATGATGGTGTTCGGCGGATCATTTATCTGTTTAAGGAACATGTGAGTTCTGTTGTGCCCTGCAGCTGTCTTTAAAGCCCCTGCCGGTGGACGAATAGCACCATGAAGCATATGCTGATAAAGTGGAACTGATAAAGACGAGGGAGAATGGAATGGACATTTCTGTCTTAATACTATATTTGGTCATTTATACTCAGTCTTGAGTGTAATCCACGTGGAATTTAATGCCGTGACCTTTGTTAATTGAGTTGAATGCTATACCATTAAGACACTGGATTGTTTTTTTTCGACATCGATCGGTAATATGATGATATGAATGGCTGATGAGGGCTAATAAGACAGAAATGGTCATTCCAGTCTCCCTTACATACTTACGTTCCACCATATCAATATTTGCCACACGTTGCTATGCGACCGCTGCCGAGCGTTTAAAAGAGTGCTCCAGGGCATAGCAAAACTCACATTTTCCTTAAGCAGATCGGTTAGCAGCGGACTTACATAATATTCCTGATCAGAGCCGAAAAATCCAAGGATCAGTTGTTTATATGTAGATCTTTCAACACTAAGAGCAATATCGTGGGCTAAAATCCAACGATTTCGATACTTAGGATTGTGTATGTTTGGCGGATGAGGGCTTATAAGCCGGAAATATCCACTTCGTTATCCATTGAGTTTGTTGGATCCACTTAATTGACATATGCTAAACGTCACTATCTGAGCATCTCCGAGGGCACTATAGTGAACTCCAGGGCACAACAGATCATACAGGTTCCCTAATCAAATTGGTGGGCCACACACTACCATCAAATTACCTATCACATCCGAAAAAAACAACGAACCAGTGGCTCAATGGTATAGCCTTCGACTCAATTACCATAGGTCACGGAATTGTATTCCACGTGGAATACACACAGAATTGGGTATGGCTGGCTAATAACGATAATAAGACTGACATGATTATTCCTTACTGGCCATTGGGGTCTCTCTTGTCTTTGTCAGTTTCGCCTTATTAGCAAATGCTTCACGTCGCTATGTAACCGCCTGCGAGGGCTCTTAAGTGAGTTCCAGGGCACGGCGGAACAAAAATGTTCCTAAATCAAATCAATGAGCCCTACTCTGCCGTCATATTACCGATTGCAACCAACTTATCTAAATGGCCGTGTGCCAATGTTAGAGCATTTATCTTGATTAACAAAGGTCAGGGGTTCAAACCCCAGTTGCTCTGCACCTATGATTGGGTCTGCATTTATTTTTAGAATACATTAAGCTGCATAGTGTTGGTAAGCGGCTTAATTGTAAAAGTGTTTAAAATCTTAAAGAGAAAAAAGTTTAATCGGTGAAAGCCTACTTGATCAAGGTGTTAAAGATCACAGTGCTGTTATTATGTCAGATATGCATACTCCGATCAGTAAACTCATTTTTTTTAAAATGCCGTGCACATTCTATTTTATTTCGTTCGCTTATTCATATAGATCTATATGAAAACGAGCAGTAATCTTGTATCAGATCTACACAGATTTCTATAAACTCAATGAAACTTTACTTGCACAGGTGACACTGCATCTCGCTGTATTTTGCGAAAATGTAAGATTTCTTAGTTTCAAACATCAGTGTCGTGTAGAAATGTAGGTTCACTGCGAGACAGTAAGGGTGCGTAACACGCAGTCATACAAGTAAACCTATTCCCTGCTCTACCGATCCAACAAAACTAGTGTGATTGGATCACAGGATCAAGGTGACACCTACGCCTTCCTTTTAATTGTTTACGCAGCTTAATCTGGCAATAGTGTAAGTGCAAAACGAAGAACGTGGAAGATTAAGTGCGAGCTGACGTAATTTCATAAGTGGCGCTACCAGAATATTTTGTTTTTTCTATGGCAAATTAAATCTTAAATCATCCCAATGAATTCGGGAGAACGCATGACCAAGACAGGGCGTTATAGGCAAAAAGATAACGTAAATATGGAGAGCATGCCGAAGCGCATTTGCGATTGGCCACAGCCAAAGCGTGCCAACTTCCGTTCATATGCCCAAGCATCAGCGCTTGTGCCCTTCTATTTTTTGTATTCTCTCATTATCACAGACAAGAATCTTACTCCAACTGACCAAATAGCTATGTTCAGCCCATTATCCCTAACGAAATAAGTGATTTCTCATAAAGATCAGTGAGCGTTCGTCAATGTATTTCAATATTTTTAATTCAAACCGGCAAGCCAACGAGACCTTGGTTCAATGTCTGAGAAACAGGTTGCCCGTTTGAGTCTTGGTTGGTGCAGCACCTGGAAATGTGGTTAACTGACTAATGACTACTAATGAGACAGAAATATTCATTTTATACTCCGATGTCTTTGTTTTTTTGTAAATCTGCCTATAATCGGTAGTGTGGCTGCTGGCGGACCTTGAGGGTGGGTCCCTTGTCAAACAGAGAATAAGGGAGTTCTATCAGCGATTGGTGAGCATTCTTCATAAAAATCGGGTACTGGTTCACTCCTTTTCAGTAGATGCCGTCGCATGAACTCCTTCCCGTCCTCTTTTGAATTAATTTGTCAACTCATTTAATTAGTTTTGCATGATGAAGCCTCCATAATTTACCTTTAAAAAGATATTTTTGCACGATCCATATGTCATAGGTGAACAGGAAATGTAAACTTACTCTCTTGCTGAACAGTTTTAAAATCAACTGTGCCCCATTTAACCCGAAAAACTGCCTCAATTTGGTGTTGGACGAAAAATAAAGTCTTTTGTGCAGCCTTAAATCTTTTTTGAAAATACACTTGAAATGTCATGTGTAGTTTCAAACACCCTTGTGTTTGCAAAAAATTGAAACTAAGTTTCGTTCAAAAGCGTTGCAGTACAGTTCAGTTCCAGTAAAATATATAATTGAAATCATATTTTGACCAAACCATCCCTGCGTCATATATTGAGCGAAGGTTTCTGGCATAGAAGTCAGTTCTGTTTCGAAAATATTCTCAACAGGCTTCCAAATAAACTTTAAATCTAACTGATCGATAGTTATCCGGCTTCAGCTTCACACAGTCTACGTGGATTGATAAACGTTTGTGCTTAAAAGTAGCTTAGAGCCTGAGAAAATAAAATAAATATCATGGTCTTCAGGGAGTGACCAGATAAGGTTTGTCAAGAAAATTTCAATAGTAAAGATGTACTGCAGATGGGGCCTGGAAATTATTATAGTAGCTAAGAACAGGAGGCAAGTCAGGCATACACTGTTTTATGAACTCGAACCAAAACAAGACCTGTCTGCCTTTCAACGGGGTCCAAACCTGTTCTTCTCTGAAAAACACACAAACAATCAAATATATATGAGTGATGTAAAGCAGACCTGATGATGATTTCTCAATCCGAACACTCACCTAGGCCGACATGATCGGAAATTGCAAAGAACATTTTACTCAAGCTAGATTTACAAAGGATTTTTTAATTTTCACTTTTTTGTAAGACGTGGGCAAATGTGTTTGTAAAACTTGTATCAACTGCTTGCTTGCCACGTAGGCGGTAGGATAAGACGCGGGAAAAAATACCCGCATTTCAACCAATGAAATTATACTATATACCAGTGGAATGAAGGTATTATGGTGGTATGGTTAGATCGGCTACGTTTAATGACATGTGAAAGGGATACCTATATGGTCCACTCAATAGGAGCGGGGATGAAAATTCCCTAATGAATAAAAAATTTGGTCCTGGGAATAATTCGAGGAAGGGTTATTCTTTCCGGGACCTGAAAGCTCGTTTATGAATGCTTAGTTAAAATTCTATTTTTTAAGGATTTCCTCATCAAAAGTTTAAACAGGTAACAGCATTTTATCGGGGGTGCTCGTCCTCTCCTACGGGCATGAACCTCAAGAGTCAACGTTTTCCCCCGATATAGCCTTATTATTAGTCAAGTGCATATAATATACTGAGAGGTTTTCTCAAGCGCCAATAAATATTCACAGTTAAAATTTTATAAAACGATTTATTTCTAAATATCCTTTGCCTGATGTTTCCTAAGTTTGACCAAATTAAAGTCTCCTCTAAGAAAATATTAATGCGAAAACCTAAGGTCGTCGCAAACTATCAGCCATGAAACCGAAGCGTTGCTTGCTTGCATCGAGAAGTCAGGGCAGTGCTCTGCATATGCAAACAGTTGTTAAAGCTAAGCAGCTAAATCTCTCTGCTTAACAAAATTGTCAGAATTCCTTTGAATCACTTTCAGTCGAGTCATGAATTTAATCACTCTTGGGTCAAGTTACCCACTCAGCCTCCTGTAACGTATGTAATTCACCAATTCTGATACAGTAAGCAGACTGCATAAGCAGGATTTCCCAAAGCAATCAATCTAAAATCCACCAGATGCCTTCCATGACCCACTTGTGAAAAACTAGTCGGCCTCGGTGGGATTCGAACAAATGCCTGCATAGGGGATGGCTTTAGGACAGCCAACGCTCTAGCCAACTAAGCTACGAGACCCCAAAGGGAGCCGTGAGTTTAATCACACAAAGGGTCCAGTTACCCGCCCAGCCTGCTGCAACGTATGGAATCAACCAATTCTCGATTCAGCAAGCTGACTGCCCAAGCAGGATTTTATGAGCAAACTTGCATCCACCAGATGATTACTGGTCACAATTAATAAGAAGAGGATTTTGAGAGACTTAAATAAATCCTCTGACACACTTAATGCCAAACTCGGTGGCCTCAGTAGGTTTAGAACCCATACGTCAGCGAGGGAGAAGTCTTTATATCAGCCAACGCTCGAGCCAACTAAGGTAAGAGGTCCCATTGGGAGCCGTTAGTTTAATCACACTTTGGGTCCAGTTACCCGCCCAGCCTACTGCAACGTATGGAATCAACCAATTCTGATTCAGCAAGCTGACTGCCCAAGCAGGATTTTATGAGCAATCAAACTTGAATCTACCAGATGATTACTGGTCACAATTAATAAGAAGAGGATTTTGAGAGACTTAAATAAATCCTCTGACACACTTGTGCCAAACTCGGTGGCCTCAGTAGGTTTAGAACCCACGCCAGCGAGGAGAAGTCTTTATATCAGCCAACACTCGAGCCAACTAAGGTAAGAGGTCCCAATGGGAGCCGTTAGTTTAATCACACTTTGGGTCCAGTTACCCGCCCAGCCTACTGCAACGTATGGAATCAACCAATTCTGATTCAGCAAGCTGACTGCCCAAGCAGGATTATTTATGAGCAATCAAACTTGAATCTACCAGATGATTACTGGTCACAATTAATAGGAAGAGGATTTTGAGAGACTTAAATAAATCCTCTGACACACTTGTGCCAAACTCGGTGGCCTCAGTAGGTTTAGAACCAACGCCAGCGAGGAGAAGTCTTTATATCAGCCAACGCTCGAGCCAACTAAGGTAAGAGGTCCCATTGGGAGCCGTGAGTTTAATCAAACTTTGGGTCCCAGTTACCCGCCCAGCCTACTGCAACGTATGGAATCAACCAATTCTGATTCAGCAAGCTGACTGCCCAAGCAGGATTTTATGAGCAATCAAACTTGAATCTACCAGATGATTACTGGTCACAATTAATTAGTAGAGGATTTTTGAGAGACTTAAATAAATCCTCTGACACACTTGTGCCAAACTCGGTGGCCTCAGTAGGTTTAGAACCCACGCCAGCGAGAAGTCTTTATATCAGCCAACGCTCGAGCCAACTAGGGTGAGGTCCCATTGGGAGCCGTGAGTTTAATTACACTTTGGGTCCAGTTACCCGCCCAACCTACTACAACGTATGGAATCAACCAATTCTGATTCAGCAAGCTGACTGCCCAAGCAGGATTTTTATGAGCAATCAAACTTGAATCTACCAGATGATTACTGGTCACAATTAATAAGAAGAGGATTTTGAGAGACTTAAATAAATCCTCTGACACACTTGTGCCAAACTCGGTGGCCTCAGTAGGTTTAGAACCCACGCCAGCGAGGAGAAGTCTTTATATTAGCCAACGCTCGAGCCAACTAAGGATACGAGGTCCCATTGGGAGCCGTTAGTTTAATCACACTTTGGGTCCAGTTACCCGCCCAGCCTAATGCAACGTATGGAATCAACCAATTCTGATTCAGCAAGCTGACTGCCCAAGCAGGATTTTTATGAGCAATCAAACTTGAATCTACCAGATGATTACTGGTCACAATTAATATGTAGAGGCTTTTTGAGAGACTTAAATAAATCCTCTGACACACTTGTGCCAAACTCGGTGGCCTCAGTAGGTTTAGAACCCACGCCAGCGAGGAGAAGTCTTTATATTAGCCAACGCTCGAGCCAACTAAGGTAAGAGGTCCCATTGGGAGCCGTTAGTTTAATCACACTTTGGGTCCAGTTACCCGCCCAGCCTACTGCAACGTATGAAATCCACCAATTCTGATTCAGCAAGCTGACTGCCCAAGCAGGATTTTTATGAGCAATCAAACTTGAATCTACCAGATGATTACTGGTCACAATTAATAAGAAGAGGATTTTGAGAGACTTAAATAAATCCTCTGACACACTTGTGCCAAACTCGGTGGCCTCAGTAGGTTTAGAACCCAACGCCAGCGAGGAGAAGTCTTTATATCAGCCAACGCTCGAGCCAACTAAGGTAAGAGGTCCCATTGGGAGCCGTTAGTTTAATCACACTTTGGGTCCAGTTACCCGCCAAGGCCTAATGCAACGTATGGAATCAACAAATTCTTGATACAGCAAGCTGACTGCCCAAGCAGGATTTTTATGAGCAATCAAACTTGAATCTACCAGATGATTACTGGTCACAATTAATAAGAAGAGGATTTTGAGAGACTTAAATAAATCCTCTGACACACTTGTGCCAAACTCGGTGGCCTCAGTAGGTTTAGAACCAACGCCAGCGAGGAGAAGGCTTTAGTATCAGCCAACGCTCGAGCCAACTAAGGTAAGAGGTCCCATTGGGAGCCGCTAGTTCAATCACACTTGGTTCCAAGTTACCCGCCCAGCCTACTGCAACGTATGGAATCAACCAATTCTGATTCAGCAAGCTGACTGCCCAAGCAGGATTTTATGAGCAATCAAACTTGAATCTACCAGATGATTACTGGTCACAATTAATAAGAAGAGGATTTTGAGAGACTTAAATAAATCCTCTGACACACTTGTGCCAAACTCGGTGGCCTCAGTAGGTTTAGAACCAACGCCAGCGAGGAGAAGTCTTTATATCAGCCAACGCTCGAGCCAACTAAGGTAAGAGGTCCCATTGGGAGCCGTTAGTTTAATCACACTTTGGGTCCAGTTACCCGCCCAGCCTACTGCAACGTATGGAATGCACCAATCTGATTCAGCAAGCTGACTGCCCAAGCAGGATTTTTATGAGCAATCAAACTTGAATCTACCAGATGATTACTGGTCACAATTAAAAGTAGAGGATTTTTGAGAGACTTAAATAAATCCTCTGACACACTTGTGCCAAACTCGGTGGCCTCAGTAGGTTTAGAACCAACGCCAGCGAGGAGAAGTCTTTATATCAGCCAACGCTCGAGCCAACTAAGGTAAGAGGTCCCATTGGGAGCCGTGAGTTTAATTACACTTGGGTCCAGTTACCCGCCCAGCCTACTGCAACGTATGGAATCAACCAATTCTGATTCAGCAAGCTGACTGCCCAAGCAGGATTTTTATGAGCAATCAAACTTGAATCCACCAGATGACTACTGGTCACAATTAATAAGAAGAGGATTTTGAGAGACTTAAATAAATCCTCTGACACACTTGTGCCAAACTCGGTGGCCTCAGTAGGTTTAGAACCAACGCCAGCGAGGAGAAGTCTTTATATCAGCCAACGCTCGAGCCAACTAAGGTAAGAGGTCCCATTGGGAGCCGTTAGTTTAATCACACTTTGGGTCCAGTTACCGGCCAAGCCTACTGCAACGTACGGAATCCACCAATTCTGATTCAGCAAGCTGACTGCCCAAGCAGGATTTTATGAGCAATCAAACTTGAATCTACCAGATGATTACTGGTCACAATTAATAAGAAGAGGATTTTGAGAGACTTAAATAAATCCTCTGACACACTTGTGCCAAACTCGGTGGCCTCAGTAGGTTTAGAACCAACGCCAGCGAGGAGAAGTCTTTATATCAGCCAACGCTCGAGCCAACTAAGGTAAGAGGTCCCATTGGGAGCCGTTAGTTTAATCACACTTTGGGTCCAGTTACCCGCCCAGCCTACTGCAACGTATGGAATCAACCAATTCTGATACAGCATGCTGACTGCCCAAGCAGGATTTTTATGAGCAATCAAACTTGAACCACCAGATGACTACCGGTACAATTAATAAGAAGAGGATTTTTGAGAGACTTAAATAAATCCTCTGACACACTTGTGCCAAACTCGGTGGCCTCAGTAGGTTTAGAACCCAACGCCAGCGAGGAGAAGTCTTTATATCAGCCAACGCTCGAGCCAACTAAGGTAAGAGGTCCCATTGGGAGCCGTTAGTTTAATCACACTTTGGGTCCAGTTACCCGCCCAGCCTACTGCAACGTATGGAATCCACCAATTCTGATTCAGCAAGCTGACTGCCCAAGCAGGATTTTTATGAGCAATCAAACTTGAATCTACCAGATGATTACTGGTCACAATTAATAAGAAGAGGATTTTGAGAGACTTAAATAAATCCTCTGACACACTTGTGCCAAACTCGGTGGCCTCAGTAGGTTTAGAACCAACGCCAGCGAGGAGAAGTCTTTATATCAGCCAACGCTCGAGCCAACTAAGGTAAGAGGTCCCATTGGGAGCCGTTAGTTTAATCACACTTTGGGTCCAGTTACCCGCCCAGCCTACTGCAACGTATGGAATCAACCAATTCTGATGCAGCAAGCTGACTGCCCAAGCAGGATTTTATGAGCAATCAAACTTGAATCTACCAGATGATTACTGGTCACAATTAATAAGAAGAGGATTTTGAGAGACTTAAATAAATCCTCTGACACACTTGTGCCAAACTCGGTGGCCTCAGTAGGTTTAGAACCAACGCCAGCGAGGAGAAGTCTTTATATCAGCCAACGCTCGAGCCAACTAAGGTAAGAGGTCCCATTGGGAGCCGTTAGTTTAATCACACTTTGGGTCCAGTTACCCGCCCAGCCTACTGCAACGTATGGAATCAACCAATTCTGATTCAGCAAGCTGACTGCCCAAGCAGGATTTTATGAGCAATCAAACTTGAATCTACCAGATGATTACTGGTCACAATTAATAAGAAGAGGATTTTGAGAGACTTAAATAAATCCTCTGACACACTTGTGCCAAACTCGGTGGCCTCAGTAGGTTTAGAACCAACGCCAGCGAGGAGAAGTCTTTATATCAGCCAACGCTCGAGCCAACTAAGGTAAGAGGTCCCATTGGGAGCCGTTAGTTTAATCACACTTTGGGTCCAGTTACCCGCCCAGCCTACTGCAACGTATGGAATCCACCAATTCTGATTCAGCAAGCTGACTGCCCAAGCAGGATTTTTATGAGCAATCAAACTTGAATCTACCAGATGATTACTGGTCACAATTAATAAGAAGAGGATTTTGAGAGACTTAAATAAATCCTCTGACACACTTGTGCCAAACTCGGTGGCCTCAGTAGGTTTAGAACCAACGCCAGCGAGGAGAAGTCTTTATATCAGCCAACGCTCGAGCCAACTAAGGTAAGAGGTCCCATTGGGAGCCGTTAGTTTAATCACACTTTGGGTCCAGTTACCCGCCCAGCCTACTGCAACGTATGGAATCCACCAATTCTGATTCAGCAAGCTGACTGCCCAAGCAGGATTTTTATGAGCAATCAAACTTGAATCTACCAGATGATTACTGGTCACAATTAATAAGAAGAGGATTTTTGAGAGACTTAAATAAATCCTCTGACACACTTGATGCCAAACTCGGTGGCCTCAGTAGGTTTAGAACCAACGCCAGCGAGGAGAAGTCTTTATATCAGCCAACGCTCGAGCCAACTAAGGTAAGAGGTCCCATTGGGAGCCGTTAGTTTAATCACACTTTGGGTCCAGTTACCC
>WEDG01001635.1:0-30190 GCA_017591395.1 Schistocephalus solidus
ATTATCAACTTATTTTAAGAATACATAGACTTTATCTTTTCAATAGTTTTTTAACAAATTCTAGGTAGAGTTTGGTTGATTAAATTATCAATAAGTCTGCTTTATGTGTTGATATCCAAATTGTCTAGATAAAGAACAGGGTTTTTATTGCGAAAAATTGTTTTTATCAGGATTTTATAACAACTTTGACTTGTGGGCTTGTAATATATGTCGTAAAATCTTGTTGAATTTGGTAAATGCAGATTGGCTTACAGGATGTCACAGGTCCTTCGCTCGTATGACACAACCTAAACCTCAATGGTAAATTTTCCTTCGGCGCATTTTAAAATCAACATCTTCCACTTCCTTTGACTTACGTGTCAGGGCCAATGGTTTGGCGCGTCTTCTGTTTTTAAATGTTCGTAAAGCTCAAGCGGTGTCGGGTATTTTGGACATTCTCCGCAATTATGAGGCAGAATGTTATCTTCACCTGATATGTAAAGACTCTGCATCAGATATTAATTAAGCACAAGTAATTTTGAAAGTAAGAATGCGAAACTGCGCACTACTATAGGTAGAAAACAGGTTTTTAAATACAAGGTTCTTGAACAATAGGCATAACTTCATCAGCGATGTGAGCACACCATGTGCACGAAAACCAAGCCAGCATATGCAGAGGGAGACATCTAACGAAACGGAGGTTGGACGGAGCAATGAGCAATGCATTTAATTAGAAGAAAATGCAACCAACACACGGGTGACAGAATCTTTCACGAATTTGGGCCTTGCGAGCTCTGTGGCCAGTTTGTGCAGAGTAAGTGAAATGAGTGATGTGGGAACGAGAGTTCGGTTAAATTCCAAACGAACTACCGTTATAAAAGGAGTCCCAGAATCAGGGAGAAAGTTTAATATTACCTAGCTCTTCTTCGAGAGTATTTTACAGCATTGTTAAGATACGGCGAGTTGATAAGCATTCTAAAATCATATCGAATAGGGAACACTCAGCCATCAATTGGTCCAAATCCACGGCCATAACTCTCAAAAGTCATTTAATAAACTGATCCGCAGGCGCAGTTCCGGCTACAAAGAAGTTCATCGCTGCGGGATATGCATGCCGGTTTTTTTCAAACTGGACTACGAGCAGAAAGAACACATTAGGATGACACAACTGATCAATGAACTAAAAGAGCGAATGAGCAGTGGCAAAACTCTTAAAAATAAGAGAATTACACACTATTCACGTCAAAAGATAATTTCTTTGGCCGAAAGTAGTCAGGCTGACAGCTTAACCAATATCACCATGCCCGCTTTCAAGGCTACTATAAGCACATGTGGCTGCTGTCTTGAAATATGCTATATGAATTGCCAGAGTCTCTTCAACCAGATCAATGAGCTCAAATCCCCAGACTCTGAGCGGAAAATGCACATAATTGCATGGACAGAGACGTGACTAACTGACGAAATAAGCCTTAGCGAAGTCAGTATCGGGGGCTACCATATGTTCATTTGTGAAAGATTCGAACGTAGAGGCGGAGGCGTGGCAGTTTATGTATTCTAGGAACTTTCTTCCTGTCAGAGGGAAATTTCCGACGAATAACTAATAAGGTATGAATTATTTTCCGGCAATATTCGTCTACCTGTTCTTCTACTAGGCGCTGTGCGGTTGCTGGTGGTTCTCGAGAGTGAGCCTCAAGGTAGAGTAAAACGAGTAAGTTCCGTTAGCGATTGGTTAGCGTTCATCAACGAACGCAAATCAAACCATTGTCAAGGCTTAACATTTGCGTTGTTAACCGGCCTCCAAGCTCGAACGATAGCGATTAAATTTAACTTCTTAACTCTTTGTTATTGATATGCCAGCAAGATAATTTATATGTGCTTGGTGGCTTCAACGCACTTGGCATAGATTGGAAAAGTCCCACAGTAAAGGCTACAGCAACGTCATTCGACTATAAATTACCACAATTTTCCCTGGGCGGATACCTTACCCAAAACATAGAGTTCGGAACCACGCTGTGAGAAGGTCAACGATTTAATAGTTTAGATCTCGTTTTAAGTAAAGAATAAGGAGTCATAAGGGAAGTGAACTCAAAACTACCACTCGAATGAAGTGTCAATATTGCTTTTACCAGTGTTTGCTCTCTCCTATCTCCAAAACAGCAAATAAAGAGGCGCGTAAAAATTTGTAAATGGATTCGCATGCAACGATGCGTAATGCTTTAGCGAAAACCTGGGTAACCAATACGACTGACAGAGTCGAAACCTGGCAGTAAAAGAGATAATTAAAGAATAAGACCGTATGCCCGACCTCCATAGATCAATCCGACGATAAAAGAGAGCATAAAGAAGAAACAAAGCCTGTGGAAAATGTGCTTGAATCTCTAAGGTCCCATATCATTTGCCGAATATAAAGAGCAAAGAAAGGACTGCCGTAAGCAAATACGGATTGGTAGAATTACCTTCGAGCGTCCACTGACAACAAAAAAGACAATATGCCCTAAAACGTTTAATGAGTACCTCACAATTTCGAGTCTAAAAGATAGCCTCGGGAACATATTACCAGCAGTTTAAACACTGCCGAAAAATGTGTCTGGTGTTTTAGCTAGTGTATCTCTCGGGGTAAGCTATACTCGTTTTGCAATATATACTTCAAACGACTGTTTGAAATACTTGTTTATAGATTGTTACTAACGTATTTTTTCGCAATGTTTGAATGAATTGGACACGAATGTTCATTTAAACCTAAGGTATAACGATAAAAATCCATGTCTATGTAAATAACAGCCATTACCTACATTTATTTAATATCTGAAAGTAATATTTGGAGGTCATTTATCGCAACCGGCATATAGCAGGCTAGACAACGCAAACATTATAAGAAGACTTACGCTCTTACGCGTACCAATGGCATACAGATCGACAAAATACGTAACTGGGCTTTCAGCTAGATCATATGTTAACAGTATGGCGAAGCAAGTATCTGGTTTTGAAGCAGTCACTGTATTTAACAGTACGAATAATATTTTGAAATATAAAATAATGCGATTTTTACAATATGGTTACTTCAGTGTATTTTATTGTGTTTGACTTGAGTTTATTAAAATTTCGGCTTTGAATCTCTACGAGAATCTTATAAATGCTCATTAAAACGAGCGGACGATTTCCAGGAAGCAATTCAGAAAAAGAAGGTGCGAACGCTGGTCTGATGTTTAGGATTCTCTCTCCAACCTATCATCAGAGTCCCTCGTATGCCATCGAAGCCTCACTTAATACGAATCTAAGCTAGTGAAGCATTATAAACATATATACCTGGTAAGGTTTATGAGCAATTTTTCGTCTTTCAAAACAATGCATTAAATTACTTTGACATCTCAGGCCCATTTCTACATATACGGTTAAAAATTCACGAAATATTTTAGAGCAAAATTAGTGCCCTGAAGTTCATGTGCATTTCACCCACATCCTCGGGCTCAACGCATCTTCCCGGCTTCATGATTGCAATACTTTGCCAACCATCTGTGCGATTTCATTTTTCATGGCTAATGACAGGTATCGGATGTAAACGGATGGTTTGCCTAACCTACCCATGACAATTGCAGGGCTTTCGGGCTGTCTGCTCATTTTAAATGAACACCATTTAAACCCCTTCAGTTTGTTTGCACTATCGAAACATGATTTCACAATGCTAGCCGGCGCTTTTGGTGGACGACTATTTACTCATTTCAAAGTATGTACCTCAAGTGAGTGCACTGCATCTTTTTTAAAGTGATAAAAGAAGCATGGAGCCCGATATTATTCAGTTCTTTTTGATTTGTAACAAAATGTTCGGGGCTAACTGGTTGTTGAAACGTATTTTATAGACAAATAACACTTTTGACTTGAAAATCGAGTGAAGAGGCAATGCCATCCAAAAGGCACAATAAAACGGGCTTTTAAGTAGACATGTTCTAACACAAAACGCGTCATGAAATGTGTAAGACTGTCTTATATGATGGGATCGAGCGAGAATCCCACAAGTCTGTCCAATGAACACCGAGTCCAAGTCATCGCATCTTCTTCTTCTTCTTCTTCTTCTTCTGAATTTCAGTTAAGTCCATGGGGATCTTTAACAAAATCATTTATCCTAACATGAACTGGTGTGTAAATCCCAGACACTACTGGATATTTTTGGAAAGCGTGCCATTTGTTTTTGAAAAGATCTGCTTCATTTTGTTTTCATTGCACGAAATTTCTTGCCTTGCAGACAGAAATTTGCTTTCACGCAGGACAGCTCAAGGACAATGTGATCTTATGCCAGTCGAATTCACCGGAAAACAACTCGTGCTAATGGCTCTGCCTGCGGTTACGATGTTTGTGATTTAAGTTGCCTCCTAATGTGACAAAAGCACGCTTTACTGTGTTCTTTCACTGCATCGGTAGTATTCCGCAAAGTCTGTAAAAAAATAACAAAGGAAGCTATGAAACTATATTCAACGTGGCAAAGACGTTAAACCGAACTTCTGTCATAGGCACTAGGTAAAAGCCCAGACACGTGTTTTGCCGATGTTTCTGCTGCTGCATGACGCAGTAACGAGTGTTTCGGCTCCTCAGTTGCTATCCCAGCGATGTCTATCCGATTTTGGTATACGGACTCCATATAAGACTCATAAAACTTGTTTGTATAGCGGGCATTACGTGGTTCTCCACGGTGGCTGATTGTCTCTGACCCAGGTATTCATTGAAATTTCGCAGCTGACCCTAAAATGTCAAGTCCGGATCACCTGACACCATGACCTGCACATAATAATTTCAGAAATTAATTGCCGATTTTCATTGTGTTCCAGCCCTTTGAGAATGAAGAGTACAATGAGATTTGCCCTCCATTTATAAGGGTGCACAGGCCAAAGAGAGTTCTTTGTTGCAGGATAGAGAAATGTTGGGTGCAGCCATGCTACCCAAGGGTCTACACTAGAAAAGATGCCAGATTAGAGTTGGCGGGCATATTTGCCAATCTGAGGTCGTCCTTCCTCGCTTAAGTTTCATGCAAACAATCTATAATATAACAGGCGTTGTGCGCTCGGTTTTGGTGAGCGCCTTATTTGGTTTGATCACTTTGATGTTTCCAGCTTTGCATAAAGAGGAATTACTGATTTAAAACGTATCCTCCGAATGCTCCCTCGGGCTGCCGCTGTTTCTGATACTGTTTTAGTGAAAACGATGCTTCGAAAAGTTCCATCAATTTGCTGAGCGAATTCGCGATAATGTTGCCCATCCTCTCTCCTCATTACCAACTGCATCGAGTTCGGTTGGTCAGGAAAGCTCATATCGCAACCAAGTGATCTCCCTTGATGCCTAGGGCATCCAAGCTCTCAAAAAACGTTTATGTGGGACACTGCGCAAGGCATTGATGGAATCTATCTAATTCATTTTGGAATTTTAAAGCTCTATTCGAAGATGAAAGTCCACGCTAGCAGAGAAATCATAAAAATTGAAAGACATGAACACTCTCACCGTAATCCATTCTGAAAAGTCTGGTACGTTCTACTCTGACTCTTCATTCATAATTCCACAGTCGGACAGAACTTGAACACGGTTATTTTCTTTCCGTGACCCATCTGACACTGCATCTGCGTAATTTCGTTTCCAGTTCAAGTACCTGTGAGATAGATTTAGATTCGTTTATGCTTCTTATGACATACCATGGCGGAAAACAGGATCATATTATTTCCGTACAGAAATTTACTCGAATCGCGGCCTACTTAAGCTTATCTAAACCTACTTAAGTCTAATTTGCTTAAAGTCAAGCTAAGATGAGAAATTAATTCTCAGTTCGTCGGATGTTCCCCACCTCTGAATCCAAGGCAACTAAAATGTAGGCTGTTAAATAAGACGGTCGTCCTTGCATTTTTGCAAAAACGGACAATTTAGTGGCGCTGTTTCACGCATCGGTATGTGTATGTGGGCGAGTATGGCCGGAGTTACTGAGTCAACTGGATGCCTTTCAAGTCTGAGGCCAGACCACGATGACCTCTTTCCAACGTGTTGTTTTCGATTTTCACCATTATGTGGGATCCTAGACATACCAAATTATGCAAGTTCCGAATAACGATGACGCAACAATGGTGTTGGCCAAAATTTTGAAGTGCGTTTTATTTAAGGAAAGAAATTAGGTTTTTTAGTATTTTTTTCATATCGTTTCAGCCACGTCAACCGACTGTGCTATAAACGCTTATTAAAATGGCTACTTACTTAGCACGTGCTTTACTATTGGTTTTCAATGCGATCCGAAATTCAAATACATTTTGTAGAATCCTTAAGGGAAAATACTATTTTATAGTTTCATTCGATAATAGATTACGTCTTTTAAAAACGTTTACTCGATTACTGGGTATAATTATATTTTAGTAAGTTTTGCCATTCGCGAATAATTTAAAGCCAATCTGTTTTTGCGTTTGCATGAAAGGGGTTCACACCAAGAGCCGGAGGTTTTCAATGTGAGGAAAAGCATGCACTCCTCTATGCCATTTATAAGATATCACATATTGTTCGGAAAAATCCGAAGTGTATATTGACTATGGCGGATACTGGTGTGATACCATTTGAATGATCCTTGGGCGTTCTTAAATAAACGATTTTAAAGACCAAGTTAACACTTCGTTCGAGTTTATTCCTGTAAAAAGATGTAATTTAATACACAATTAGCACAAAGTAGTGCATTTTCGATTGGTTTTTCACAAAATATGTTGAAATTAATAATTATATCGAAAATAAAAAGAAAAAATGCCTGTTAAACAGGTTGTCTTTTTTTGTCTGAAAAATAATAACTTAACACGCAATTTCCTACCGTGTCCTCATTTTTAAAGCAGCAACCTCAGAACACGGCGTTTTATGCATATCTGCAGGATTTAGCGTAAAAACCTGATGTCAGATGCCATTCAAAATTGTTCAGTTTATTGCGTACCAACTTTCGAACTATTTTTTGCCTGCAGTAAGTAGACCACATCTTGAAATCGTATGCAAATAAATTGGAGAAGTAAAGTTCCTTTCAACGTAGTACTCAACAACACGTCGGCAGCGTACAGATGCTCGACACCGACTAAGTGTCTTAGCCATTCTACCGCATGGAATCCTCTCCGTTTATGTAGTCCTGTCATTAAAAAGCTCACATCACATCGCAATATTAAACTTAATAACCACAGGTCTTGAAATTTCGCGATCTACAAAAAATAAAATTCCGAATACTCACTTGTATTTACCGTCAGATGTCTTGAAGTTTTGTTATAATTGATTCAAACTACATGTGCCTCAGCCACCGCGGCAGCAGATGTTTTTTGCAAATCCAGCTCTAAAACAACTCTCTCCTGTTCTAAATATGTGTTTATTTATTGTATGTGTGGTTGCGACGATCTGGAAGCGTCTGCAAAAATACCCCTTCTGTTCGAGCCCAAATATCGTATACGAGCACTGACCTTAATTAAATTATTTTAATTCATATAGGGCGTTTTAAGCCAGCGGTTGCAGTATCTGTATGGTGGAACAGAATCGTATCGTTTTTGAAAACATTAAAACAGTTTATTGATTTCAACACAATTTCATATTTAAACAAAATGATACAATATAAGCATATAACACCTCTCAACCGGCATCAGGTTATATTAAGAAAATGTCAGTTTGGTGCTTTTGAAGGAAAGCCAGTCAAAAACCCTATGGACTCGGCAGAACGATCCTGTGTTCGCGATGTGAGTGTGATTCCTTAATCGTTTGCGGCGATGGTAGATTTAATCCAGTTGAGCTTCGGTTCCACTTTAACGTAAAATGTGACCTTCCCCGAGCAGTCGTGGATACCGCCAGATACTATACCGTAGATAATCCATTCGGATGGACTATCAAAACAAATCAGACCACCTCCACTGTCCCCAGGACAGGGAATCTTAATCAGACAAAAAGAGAAGAATTAACTTGGTCAAACAGTTGATCCGTAATTACTGCAAAGTGCAATCTTACCCCAAACATGTTGTTAGTACAAAGGATATCGTTCATGAGCTGATCTGGATGTTGCTTTCTGCAGGCATCTGAAACTGCGATTGGTACTCGCATTTCCATCAACACCTTGGGTGGATTTGGGTGGAGGAAAGATGGTGGATCACGGATAAGCCCCCATCCAGCAACGTAGCAGAAAGTCCCCAAGTCAAGATTCAATCCGGGTTTGGGAAGACATGCGAAGTGTACCGTTTTTTCTATTTATACATAAAAACGCCGTGCAAATTTCCACAACATTGCAGTTTTGGTTTCAAATTTACTGGCATATTTACATTACTGCATAAGTTGGTAAATGTATGCTGATGTCGTTAAATTGCACTGTTAAAGTTACTATTTTTGTCGATCACAGGAGTTGTTTGGTTATGGAATGTATTTCAAAAATGGGTGTACCTTAAATTTGCGAAATACATTTTAAGAATTAATTGAATAGAAGATACCATATGCAATGCGTCGGACAATCTAATAAAGGTTATAATTTTCCCATTTAGTTTTTGTTGTTCTGCTTTCAGTAGAAGGAACCATGGTATTTTGAAACAAAAGTTAGAACATAATCAGCTTAATTCTCGTGCATATAGTAGACACAGATCATCGCTTGATGTCAGAAATGCCTTTTGGGTGATTTAGTAGGTCCACTCAAGCTATACAAAATTCCTTGGACAGCGTCTGTTGGCTACTGCAGAAGTGGTTGTAATCAGATAATGCAAACCAGTCCCGTGCGCCCAAGAGAACTTTCTACAGGCGGTGCAAATACCATGACCGAAAGCAACCAATTCAGCTGACCGCATCTATCTACCTGTCCCGGTGGCCACCCTCCTGCTCACAATGATCAAAAGACTGCCCGAATATTTGTTTACTCCCCTCCTCTCCTCTACCCTGAAAAAGCACAATTTGTTTCTTATTGCCCGCGTATTTTACTTAGTAATACAAGCATATAAATGTAAATGCCTGAGGAGAATTTATCCAAAGCAGATGTATTCTCGCCAAATTGTTATTTAAATGTGTTGATGGAAATTTTCACAACTGTAAACGTTAGTGAGCAATGACTTCATCTCAAATAAATCCGCTGTAAAAGAAGGGTGAACAAAATGTCCGAATTAAACCCTGTAATGAAATAATGAATAAATAAACAGTAGGAAATTCAAGAATAGTGTTTAAAATTACTTGACTTGATTTTTCTCTTTAGTTTCAACAGAGCGATGTCTGAATGGGGCACCACAGTGTACAAGGTGGTGTTGGGATGCATGATAATCCTATCTACTTCAACGTTGTATGCTCCAGGTTCGGCTTGACTATAATCGTGTGCTCCTACACGAACGGCCATCCTATGGCCAGTAATATCAGCATACGAAAATGGTTCGCCAACTGGTGCGAATTTGCATTGAAGGGCAATGGTTATACAGTGTGCAGCAGTCAGAACCCATTGGGCTGCGATGAGGGTACCCCCACATATCGGAATGTTGCCAAAAGATGAAGAATACACTCCGGTCTATAAGAAAAAAGAGAATACATAGTCAATTTTAATTTAAGAATTTAAGCACTTATTTGCAACAAAATAAACTGATACACATAAAAAGTTAATTTTGGTGAACGTACGCTTTCGATTATTCATCCTCATGCCTTTGCAGTAATATAAGTGGGGATGAGGTAGAATGACAGAAGCTCAAACATCCAATACATCGTAAGTATGGGGTAGTGGGTTGAGGGGGATCAGAGGTCAGTGTTTATAGTCTAGTCCTATCATGGGGCAGAGGGGGGAAGGGGGAAGGGGGTGTCGGATCATAAGCTCGCTTCATGCTTCGTCACTGTAGGTTGACGTGGCAGGTGTGAGCACGCATGCTGTGTCTTCGGCCAAAGGAGCATTAGGACCACTTTAAACGCTTTTTGCGAGCACAAGGTTGGGCTGGTTAACCGTATGGCTACTGCATCTGCCATCGCAAGTATCCGCTGACGCAGGCACTTGGAGCGTTTCGTCGCACTTTATAGATGGCACGGAATACTTGGTTGACGTCTACCACGTGACCGCTGCCAATCGATGAGGGCCACAATTGTGCTAGCGACGAACTGTACCATGCCTTGATTTAGCCAGGCAGGATGGCGCTCGTGCATTCGCTTGGATAGTTGCATGATTATTCGACCAATATAACCTGCCCCACAGGATCAAGTGAAGGCTTAGATGCCCATTGAAGTAGTCTAAAGGGGCAGTCCATCCTTGCCTTCAAGGCAAAGACGTAAAGGGCTTGAGAACAATAGTCTTATCTAAGCGGATAGGTAAGTGCGCGCGATAGCAGAAGATGATAATTTTGCAATAGCAAATGTAAAGCTTGAGTTAAAAAACCCTCCTGCATAAAAGGAATCAGAGTCACCCAGCACTACCATTTACGTTGGAAAAAGAGAAAGGAGAATGCCTCCGATTTCTACATATCCTTCTTAACAGGGAAAATGATGAAAGAATTTGTAGAGCTAAAGTTCATAAGACATCGTCGACAGGTAAATACACGAATTTCTGTAGTTTTGTACCACGAAGTCAGCAACGAAGATTAGTCCGTTGCCTCATCAACCGAGCCAGAATAATATGCACTCCTGATACATTGAAGAATGAATTCACCCTTATACAAAACACTCTGCGAGAAAATGGATTTTCTGAGAAGTTTATCAATAAAACTATAGAGGAGCGTCCCCCAAATTTGAAAGTGCCAATGGATGAGAAAAAGGACTTATTTCTCGTATTGCTTTTTCGAGGGGATCCAGCAAGCGAACTTCTATATCTTCGCTTAAACGCCTCTATCACGCGCACTTACCCATCCGCTAAGATAAGACTTGTTTTCTCAATCACTCTACTTCTTCGCCTTGAGGGCAAGGGAATACTGCACTTTTAGACCGCTTTAATGCGCAGCTAAACCTTCCCTTGCTCCAGGCGCATGAAGGGGAGTGGAAAAGAGAGTGAGGTAGATGCAGTGCAAGTATACGTTTATTGTAATTCACCGTAAGTCACCATCTCTTCACCAACAGTTTGTGAAGTATATGGTGGACATTGTCAAAAACAATGGTCAAACTATCATGCGTGTGTTTGTTATTGTGTTAAAGCGTTGGCCTCCTAAACGGGCCACGTGGTAGATGCGTTGGACCAACATGGGGGCCACATTAGGGCACGGCAGGCGTTATTCGGGTTGCGCTCCCATGACAAATGCCGAACATGGAGGTGTGGTGGCATGCCTAGGGGCGGCTAGGACTTAAGGGACCCGGCCGCGCTAGCCACCTGCATCCTTTCCTGCCTCCGGTCTTCTTGACTCTGTCTTGACACCGGGCTCAGGTGGGGGAGGAGGAGAGAGTGCGGTAGATGCAGCGCAAGTCTACTATCACTTTAAACTAAATCACGCGCAAGTCACCGTCCCTGCTCCACTTTACCATGGAGCACACGGTGGACATCGTCGGACTACGACGGTCGAACTGTCGTGTTAAAGCGTAAGATATACAGCGATTGCGTGAGGTAATTTTCAAAATCTTTAATGTATATAACGAAGTGAATTAAATGTATTAAATAACCATAAATTTATTGCAGCCATTTCTCTCGACTTACATGAAACGGCCAACTATGCGCGGGTGCCTCTGTCTTTTTCATCTGATAGGCTTCAGTCAGCGTCTGTGGTTTGGAGCGTTTTCCGCAAATACTGGGCATTCCAGGCTCCACTTTTCCTGCCATTTAAAAGCATTTACACAAAACAGTTTCGTTAACGTACTCTGATGTGGATGATAAAGAAGTGCATATTCAAGAAATAAACGTTGACTAACGTACGTTTTCGATCATTCATCTCTGGCCCAAAGATGAATGCTCCAAAACGTACACTCGCCGACGTTGACTTCCTGAATGTTTACATAGGCATCATTGCTGAAGTGCCTTTTACTGGATAAAAAATACTGATTCCGTAAAAAAGATGCCCAAATGCATGCTGAGGTAAAAGGCTTCTACGTCACAAAGTAATATCAGAACATACCATGTACGGTGACCCAAAGGGGAGTAGTCACGATGAAGAAAACTGTAAATCGCATCTGAAAATACTCGTTCGATTTTCAACTTAAGAGATACAGGCAAAGTTTCTGAGGGCGATATGTTGCTAATGGATTAGCCTGTCAGGCTAGCGAAGATAAGCGTGCTGACGAAACCACAGCGGACCAATAACCAGATAGAATAACAACACAAATGCTGGGTCTTACGTCTTCTGCAGCAGGTCGTGGCTCGCAGATCGCAAAATACACGGTCGGAAAACTCACACAAACAACAATACCCTCCATCCACATTCCCAGCGCCAAACATCAGGCTGCTATTGTCAGTCTGCTCACACAAGCAGCCTGGCGTGTTCGTTCCCTTTAAGACGATTGGAGGAGTAACCAGCTGGAACGGAGGACGGTGTTAGTATCTCGGGTACTGGCGCGCTACAAGGTTTTCATTGCTGCTCTCAGCGAGACCCGATTCTCTGAACAGGGTCAGCTGAAGGAAGTGGGTGCCCACTACACCTTTTTCTTGAGCGGCCGGCCAAAGGCAGAGCAGCGTGACACTGGTGTCGCCTTTGCCATCCGGAACGACATTGTGGGACGTCTGCCCTGTCTACCGAAATGTATCAATGATCGCCTGAACAGCCTCCACCTGCATCTTCGGTGAGAGAAGTTCACCACCATCATCAGCACCTACGCTCGCGCAATGATGAGTTCTTATGTGGCGAAGGACAAATTCTATGAGGACTTGCACGCCCTGCTGGAAACTATGTCGAAGGTGGACAAGCGAATTTTCATTGGTGACTTCAACGCCCGCGTCGGGACAAACCACGCTGCCTGGCAGGGAGTGCTGGGTCCCTACGGTCTCGATAGCTGTAAGGATATCGGCCTCCTTCTTCTGCGACCGTGTGCGTAACAACGTATCCTGCTGACCAACACCTCTGTCCGCCTTCCGACACGGAAAAAAGGTCACGTTGATGCACCCTCGGTCATGGCGCTGACAGCTGCTGGACTATGTTCTCGTCCGGAGGTGAGATCGAAAGGACGTGCTGGTAACCAAGGCAATCCGCGAAGCTGACGTTGGCCGGATCACCACCGTGTCGTATCCCAGATACGGCTTCGACACCAACTCCAACAAAGGTACCAGGAAAGCGACGGCCAGGTTAGTTAAATACTCTTTTGTTGAATTTGCCTGCTCACCTTTTTGATTTTGGCAAACAATTAATACAGAAACTAGAGAACCCGCATGCTCCAGATAATAAAGCCACCATGGTGTCAACTGCGAAATATTGTCCAGTCCAACGCCCTCGAATTACTCGAAGGCGCAGGCCATCAAAACCAGGACTGGTTTGATGAAAATGACTCCGATATCAGCAACTTACTCGAAGAAAAGATGACTAACAAACCTACATGGACATTCGGACTGACGCCACCAAAGCGGCCTTCTTGAGATGCCGCCGCCTTGTATAGCAACGGCTGTGGAAGGTGCAGAAGTCTTGGATGATCAGAAAGGCTGAGGAAATCTAGGGGTATGCGGACCGCAATGAAATGAAAAACGTTTTTTAAAGCTATCAAGGCCATCTTCGGCCCGTGTATCAAGGGGGCCGCACCGCTGCTCAGCTCTGACGGCGCAACACTGCTGACAGAGAAATCGCAAATTCTGAAGCGCTGGTACGAGCACTTTAGAAGTGTCCTTCATTGCTCATCAGCCATCTCCGATGCTGTTATTTACTGACTCCCTGAAGTGGACACTAAAAATGATCTATTTCTGTCACTTTCCCTACCAGAAACCCTCCAGGCCCTAGAGGAGATTTTTAGCGGTACAGCACCGGGATCCAAAGCAATCCCACCGAAAGTTTACTAGCAAGGTGGGCCTAGGTTTATGGCAGAACTAACAACATTCTTTCAGGAGATGTGGCGCCAAGGACAAGTTCCTCAGGATTTTAAGGATGCAACCATCGTCCATCTCTCCAAGCGGAAGGGAACCGGCAACTCTGTGATAATAACAGAGGCATCTCGGTAATCAACATTGCCAGGAAGATCTTCGACCGTATCCTTCCGAATCGTCTGAACGATCACCTAGCGACTGCTCCGGGAAAGCCCATTTGGCTTCCGCTGACACCGTGGAAAAACCGAAATGATCTTTGTCCCCCGAAGGTTACAAGAGAAGAGCCAGGAAATTCGATTTCACCTTAACACTAACTTTGTGGATCTGATGAAAGCATTTGACACGTTAATTCACGACGTACTGTGGAAAGTCATGCAAAAATGCGGCTGTTCTGAGCGATTCAAGCACATGGGGCGTCAGCCTTATGACGGGATGACGGCGGGTGTCACTGACAATGGGACGGTATCCGAAGCATTTGCAATGACCAACGGAGCGAAGCAGGGCTGTGTACTGGCCCCCACCCTGTTCAGTCTCATGTTCTCTGCTACGCTGATGGACGCCTACCGTGATGAGCAGGCTGGAATCCGCATCGCCTACAGAGCTGACGGGACCCTTCTCAACAGTCGAAGTATGCAGGCCACAACTCGCTTGTCTTGCTCTTCGCGGGCGACTGCGCACTGAACACCGTGACGGAGGAGGACATGCAAAGAAGCATGGACATCTTCGCAACAGGCTATGCCAAATTTGGATCAACAAGCAGTCAATCCAGATTGGTTTTCATTAACCAACCGCCATCCAGCGCGGAATACAATGCTATCCAAATCAACGTCAAAGGCAATTAACTCAAAAATATGGAAACCTTCCTTTATCTAGGAAGCATGCTGTCACGCAACATGAGAATCGATGACAGACCGAGGATGATCTGGGCGGATATTTCTGCCTTGATATCTCTTGGTGGACTCTGCAACCAGCAATAGAGTGTCTGGTTGCATTTTCCGCTTTTCAGGCATTATAAAGATGATCTCCGCGATACCCCAAGGTAGACTTCACCCAAGTGCAACAGTTTTTTTCCCTAAATATAAATGAAGTTTTTTGATCACTGTCTGCTCTTCTTCAACTCTGTTCCATTCAGTTGGCTAATATCAATTGGTTTCGTCAATATCCCAAGATATTATTTTTGATACCACAACTCACATGTTCATATAGAGAATTCAAAGGTAACTCACCTTTATCTCCCAAAAGTATACTGATATTGATATACTGATGAAAATGCCTCTGAACCAAAATATGCCCTTTTCCTAAGTATACAATTAAAGAATGTCATTTGCTAAAAAACTAAGCAAAAGGAAAAGATGTTAATACATGTTTTACATACAAAATATATTTAATTTTATAAAAGGGATCAAAAATCCCTGGAAAAAATCTTCTTATTTAGCTATCCATTTTTATAGAGTGCAAAGTTTGTACGCAGCTGACAGATAACTTTTTAAAAACCAACCGTTTGACGGGACGGATTTATCCGCGGATTATGACGCACGATAATTAACGTTTTAACTATTTTTGACTATTTTTTCTAACCGAAATCACATTTTATAATTTAAATGATCATTTAAGGACAGAACGCAGCTGATTGTAGAAGGTTGGAAATTGCAGTTGTTTACACTCGGTTTAATGGTTAATGGAAAAAAACCTCATGTTTAAAGTAAACGTGGTTTTAATTTTTGTTTCACCCGACTTCTCAATTTATCATCTCTCGCTCACACTCAATGCCATTCAGGATGGTGTGACATTTGCTTTCTATATAGTCATTTAAATTTTCAGAAAAACTAACTAAAATGGCAGGCTTATCGTAAATTTTCTAAAATTGTGTTATTCGTTATGCTATAAAGCCGGGCAGGAAATGGTTTCCTTGGCAGTCTTTGTGAAATGCCGTCCCGTTTTCTTCTTTATTTAAAGATTGTAATGGTTGTAACCATTTTAAAAACTTGAATGATCACTTAGGAATATTTTCGCTTATTTGTCGGCATTCAATAGAGGAATGGCACTAATGTAGTTTATATTTCATCTGCATTTTAATGCACAAAGGATCACAACTAGACGTGCTTCAGCAAATCAAGCATTTTGTTCTTATGCGAACCTTTATTTCTGCCCCATTAGAAAAGTGGTTATTTAATTGAGTACACCATCTGGTCCTGTAAATTGACTATAATTTCCCTCGCCCTTTTAAATGATCCCATTTAAGTGACGATAGGATGCTCTCCGACATGATAACTTCGTGAAAGATTTTGAGACTGTGCACCTTGTTTTACTCCATGATTGAAATCCTTAATTACTAGGGTAAGAAAGCACCACGGATAGTTATAAAAAAAAACAGCGTAATATTAATGGGTTCATGGTTGCCTTGGGGCTTCTCTATGTTCATCAGTTATTTTATTTTGAAATTTGCTAAAGTGGATTTTTTGCGCAAATGCAGATTTTGGTACGTCAAGTTTATTTAAAGAAATATTAACTATCAATCAAATAGACAAATAATGTCTGTGCTTCGATTGAAGCCTAAAAGGCTAAAATATTACGCGCTGACAATGCAAAAACGCATAAATAATATTCATCTAGTGTGACAATTCTGTCCCTAAATAAAAGTTATACAGGCAGTGGATGAAGCCCTACTTAATGGCGTGATTTATCTCTCCGCTACCCCCTTTTCCTAATTTATTCAGTAGAAAGATTTTGCATACAAACAGGAAAAAAGTATCAGTAAAATCCAAAATGCCATCTCTTACATAAAACCCCTTTTCAATATATTTATAAATGAATGATTCAAATAATTGTCATACTCGGAAATACTGCAACTAGACACTTCAAAGGATGATTAATTAAGGCAGCTAATGTAACGAAATGTTTCAAGCCCTCATCAAGATGACAACACAGTGCCAAACAATTTCATCATCTCGGCCTTGCTCTCTGCTCTGCGCCGTCTACCACCAGAAGAATGGTTCGCAGTGAACAATTGACATGCAGTTCTAGGTGTGAAGGGTGATTAGTAAGGCTAGTCTAGTCAGGTCAAAACCATCCCATTAAAGGTGAATAAGTTTCAATTTTGTGAATTTATAGGATCAAAGACACACTTTGAGTAATAAAAAAATAAAGATAAATTAACCTAAGATCTCTTAACAAATTGTAACCCTTAACTCTAACTGAGCCTGGAGATTACCAGTACGAATAATAACTTGAAATTTTGTGCTGATTGCGCCGTATAAGCACGTTTAAAATAAGGTGTAAATAAAGAGTATTCTTGTGCGAACAAAATAAGACCATTAGTCAGCACAAAATGAAAAGAATACTCAACTACCCCAGCGACTTTTGGGCTAAGACCAATGAAACCGTCTCATAACATTTTGAAGTAACCGTCTGCATTCTCAATCGGTGATTGGTACATACCACCAATCGATGAAAGCAAACCGGTTGCACCTCCATGACAGCCGAATTCACCGCGATGCTAACACACCTAACGAATCTTGCACACACATCAGCACCATCATCCTAGCCCAAGAAAGATCGCAAACACCATCACCGACACCACTAAAACTGCCACCCACAAAAATTGCAGCCTCAGCACTTCTGATTAAGCATCTACCGTCCTCACTCCCACTGCACTATCTTCTCACGCATGGGCCTGGTCGGGCACTTGCGAATCCATTGGATGGTGTCTGGTGAACTGGTGCCATCCCCAACATCACGCCGTCTCTCCATCACCACATGCATCACACTTGCACTATTTCTTCACCACCCATCATCGGCAACTCTTAATTAAACGAGAATTTTGTTCCCTTACTACTCTCCAATTGGCTTCTCAACTGAGAGTAGACAATAGTTTTGGGAGTAGTAAGACACAAATCAATCGCTGTCTTATCTCTGGATCAATCTCTGGCTTATGTAAGAGAGTACACACTAGTTTTGTGAGAAGATAGACACGCATCTATCTCTGGCTTATTGTGGGTATAGGAAGACACGGATTAATATATGGCTTATGTGAGAGAGATAAGATGATAGGTTTGGCAGTAGGTAGATATGGCTCAATCTTCGGCTTATGTAAGAGAGTAGACAATAATTTTGGGAGATGGACACGGATCAATCTTCGGCCTATTTGCCTTCTTTTGGTCAATCAGAAAACTAAACCGATAGCTGCGAGTGTAAACGAAAACATGCGTGAAAAACACTACACAAATGGTTCTTCAACGAGGTCAACTTTATGGCTTAAAATAAATTAATTGAACCAATGTTTATTACTGCCGCACCATACTTCTTCGTTGACGATCGGCTATGTATTTACTAATTTACGAATAAATAAGTAAAGGAAGGCTTTTTCTGTGTTTTTTTAAATAAAATATTCATTTATTTTAGCAACGAAAATAAATGGTAGGTTTCGTTTTAAAAATGTTTAACTGCTAATATGTTTTACTACAAATAAATTTTCATTTATAAAGTATCTCGATTGTTTAGTTAGTAATACTGACTGGCAAGTAGACACCATTGTCCAACTTCCCTGTAAAAGGTTGCAGCCGTGTGTGCCTTCTTCTTGTTAACATATATTAACGTATGATTTTCTCCATGCCAATTGTTGATGCAACGGCAAGTCTGGTTCAGAAAGAGACCGAAAATCAGAAATTATCCTTAAAACTTGTTGTAAGATGTCTCCAGTCACAGTTTTCAGAATATAAAAAGACAGCTGATGCAAGGTGTCAAAGGTATGACGACAGTTAAACCGTCGTAGTCCGACGATGTCCACCGTATGCTCATGGGAAAGTTGAGCAGGGACGGTGACTTGCGCGTGATTTAGTTTAAAGTGATAGTAGACTTGCGCTGCATCTACCGCACTCTCCTCCTCCCCACCTGAGCCCGGTGTCAAGACAGAGTCAAGAAGACCGGAGTCGGGAGAGGACGCAGGTGGCTGGCTCGGCCGGGTCCCCTAAGTCCTAGCCGCCCCTAGGCGTGCCACCACACCTCTATGTTCGGCAGTTGTTATGGGAGCGCAACCCGAATAACGCATGCCATGCCCTAATGTGGCCCCCGTGTTGGTCCAACGCATCTACCACGTGGCCCGTTTAGGGGGCACTGTCAAAGGTATACAGACACATTAACGTATGTAATAGGGACAGTACAAATCACTTTTTTTTTCTGTCTTATTTTACGGTCGCAAATGATGGAGCACAAACGAAATTTGGGAGAAGCAGCCTACTATCTCAAGTACTTCTACATGCATTTTGATAAGGTGCTGCATTTCTCCGTTGTTGGGAACCTTAACGCTTTTCTTTATTAAAATCAGATTGGTCTGCATCTAAGCACTGAGGTTCCCCCATTACGATCCAACGGGAATTGGAGAGCCTTTCGGTAATACTTCCATATGCTTTCACTCGAATTTTAAGTAGTTCGTCGCATAATGCGCAGCTTTTACCGGAGATTTTTCTGTTTGCTCCGGCGCCTATTGACGCATTAGCGTTTGGCATAATCGCAAGCAGGATCTTACTGCAATCCATTTTCTAAAACTGGTCATAAATATACAACGGCCAGATACTGGAACCCAGAGAAACATTCTCTGTAATACAGATGCAATGATTTGGTGAAGAAAAAGCCTTCACGTAGTTTAAGTGATTCACTTCGTGCGATGGACGATTACTTTATGTACATGGCGTTGGTTGGGTTCACTTTCAAGGACTTTGCGGTGATCGATGTTCATAACATATACTTCGAAGTACCCTTCTACAAGATTGGTACACACCACAAAATATATCCTATATATGATACAAACGAACGCTCCTGCTTAATATAATGCTGAGTATCCCGTATGATATGTTCTTCAACACAAAAAGTTAAGTATTGCACTCTTTACACGAACTCATCTTGAGACTGCTTGCTCGCATCTTAGTAGTTCCTTTATATAAAATAACGATGTTGGCTCTCCCCTGTGAAGGCAAATTCCCTGTTCTAACTGACAGTTACAAGAGAGATGAAAGAGCTTACTCGGTCGATATTGCCTTATGTATCAAAAGATGGCTGGTTTAATTTTACTATGGACGTGTCCTACGTCTTCGGCGGAAAATGCAATGCTTTCACGGACGACAGTGTCTTGGCGTTTAATTCCGGATTTACTTCAGAGGATTCCATCTTTAACTCTGATCGTGGATAAACGGGGACGGTAGTTTGACCTTATACCGTCATTCGGTTAATATATAAATAGGTTTAACCTCACTATTTCGATCCAACGCTTCATCTGACAGCCGACGCACAGATAAACCTCTATCAGTAGACAGCCAAAGGCAATTCAAGCAATCCGTATTTCTTTTCGGTAGTCATTTTGTTGCTTTTCATAATCGGCAAGTAATATGTGATCATGAAGCTGCAATCCATTTTGCACTACTTTCGTTCCCTCTTTTCCTCTCATGGAAGGATTACCAATGAAAGTCAGGTGCGTCATATTATTAAATTTTAGGGCAACAGCTTCAAGTATGCACTCATCATATACTGTACAAACTCACCGATATCGCTCGTGTTAAATACCTTGGTTTCTACGGAGGCACAATGCTTCATTGCGTCTAAATCTGCATATTTAACTCAAGTAATGTAACTGCGGCCCCCAAGACGAGACGTTGCCGTCCTACTTCAGACGCATTGACGTTATTAAGGATTTATAAGCTCACCAAGTTCAAAAACAATTTCAGTGAACTTAGCTGTTCCCCATCATCGCTTTCGCTTGAGGTTATAGGCTGGTAGACAGCGTAAAGCCTGAGCTCCTCAAATCGTATGCTCCTAATTTTGTATGAAAGACGTCTATAATTTTTAATAGGACATCGGCAGTTTCCCTTTGAAAACAGGAAAGTTTATCGAATACAATAATTGTAATACCTTTGCCTTTGCGTCGAAATCGGCCACAACGAAATATGTGGTAGCTTCTATTGCGGACTCTGTGATAATCATTTCCTCAGTCAACCATGTGTCCCTACAAGTAATTTGTGGTCTTTCTGCTCAGAGGCTATTTATTTAAGCTTCCTTGCTTTACTGAAACGAGCCTGACAGTTGACATGTTTTGAGAAAACGGCCAGTAGTGCGCATATTAGCCTTGAAAGCAGGCACTGTTTTTTTTAAACTGTCATACTGAGGGTTTTCGGCCAGAGAAACTCACTTTTCAATTCGACTATATGCCCCCCCCTATTGTTTTTTTACGTCAAGTTCATAATCCTGCCGTCACTCTTCCATTTTAGTTATCAGTTGACAGGTTTTCATTCTTTCTTTCCGGTTCTCAATCCCGTTAAAAACACTTTAATGTATTCAGATAAATGTAAAGTGCTCACCAGAAATGGTTTGTTTTGTCGCTGACATTTTGGTGAGCTTGTCCTGTTCTCCATGCTCAAAGCGCGCACTGCTTATATCGACGAGTGTTTTGAATGAAAGGCCGAACTTTTTGGCCTTGGACTGATCGCATTTACTCTCGGTCACCACTTAACAAATCAATTTTGATGAACACTTTAAATTAAGCTGAATTTCATCCCGGAACTCTTACCCTTGCACAACTGAACTGTTAGGTATATCCTGCAGAGCAGAATTCGCTCCAGCAATACGCGTGTCTTTGCACCTCCCTTATTCTACCAAACGCTGTGCGGTAGCATGGACGGGACGTTTCATTTTTTCAGTCACCGACCGATTTCCATCCTTGAGTGTGCCACTGCCAGGCACATGCATGTAGGTTAACTTCAAGAGGAACAGTTTCAGAAATGAATGTTTGTATTGCTTTTTTCCGTGAAGCGGTTAAGAATTGGGTAAGGGCTACAAATTTAAACTAATCCTAACCTGATTTAATGCGTGAAGGCAAGTTAATAGCTACTGGCACCGGTGCCAATTCGTTTTTCAGAAAAAAGTTATGTTCTGCTTTTGAAGAAAAAAATCCCTCTTCACGTCGACAATAACAATCTGCCTTTACTCAGAACATCTTCAGGGCATTTTTTTCTCGTACAACGAGCTTGACCTGAAAACAAAACCATGCTCAGTACGCTACAGATGAGGCGTAAATGGCCTGCGTGCAAATATAACAAACTGAATTCTCGCTGTTTGCCGCCCAAATGGAGATAAAGGGCACAGCCCACACGCCAGCGTTTTTTCTCAAAGGGCCGATGTGTTCGGGCTACTTGTGTGCTGTTGCTGTGACAGTTGCTACTTTAAATTTTCATCGCCGCAGCTTGAGTTTCATATTGGTTTTCCGTTTATGCTCACGTTTCACAAGATAACTTACTTTTAAACGTTGGTATTTTGTGTCAACTTCATAGTTTCTTAAAGGCAGCTGAACTAGCATGCCAGCAAATGCAGAAGAGGAAGACTAAACATTTGTGAGTAACCATCCCATGTCTTACAAATACACGTCAGTTATCATTATGCAAACGCAAGTGGAATCTCAGTGTTCGATGCATAAAATTAGCGATCAGAGTCAATTAATGGTTTAAACTCTATTTCCCATTATTGATTTCCACCTGAAGTATTTTTCGCTGAGCGTGATGTTAACAGTTGAAAGCAAAGTGTATTGCTAGAGCCAAAACCACCTGGAATCCCAAACCACGGAGCAAGCTTTTCCTCAAGTATGTGAAGAACCTTTCTGAGCTCGTCAAATAAACAGCTAAATGCACCACAGTCAGATAGCACGGAAGCGTTAAACTACTATGCATACCCGGCTTGGGCATTTAAACAAGTTTCTCAAGGTCAGATGGAAACAGACGCAGCCATTAATGACGCCTGTTGGAAACCTACAAAATTGCTAATGGGTATTATTTAACTATAGTAGTGCTTTGTTCATCTATGTGGTTGAAATTAAACAGTTGTAGTATAGTAAAGATTAGCACAGTAAATTTATTTGATTACCAAAACATTTTCAAATATTTGTCATTTAAGGTGAATACAGAACTCATAAGAGCCCAAATATTGGTGGTCAATAAATAGGCAATTCACGTTTGAAATTTCTGTCAAGGAACCCTGTAAAAACGTAGGCCCATCGTACGGAGTAATGTTTATTTGCGGCAACTGTATACCAATATCATGGCAGTATTTTGTAAAGATCAATAAATTTATGTCCAAAATGTCCTTATTCCCTGTCACCATATGATATGTTAACTGACACTGCAAGAATCATTAGGTTAACATAATAATTAACTTAGAGCAAGCGAATAGAGCAGGATTTATAGGACCCAACAACCTGCACGTCAGCTCATTAGTTGCATCCCTGTCGCTGTATAACAAAAAAATAACGAATAAGTAAATACAGGAAATTTCAATTCATACGGAAAAAAATCGATGCAAAAACGGCCAGGTCAGTGGTTAAGTTCCCAACGGCTAATTAATAAGTTAGTCACTTCAAAATTCATAAGACGGATAAGTGGGGGAAGGACAAAGTAAAGAGACATGTTTAAATCAAGGAGCTAGAAATTATAACGGAAGACCTAGGCTAACCAAATGCTCCCAATGTTAACGCAGGTCAGGTTTCAACCGCCGTATATAGGCAACTTTCAAGTAGCAAAATGTACGAGCCTTTCGGGACTGAACAAGTACTCGGAAGGATGTTTTGGCGTCAACGGAGTGACCAGTATCAAGCAGGCGTTTAGTAAAGGGAGAATACGAAATTTCGTATTCTGCTTTAGACTCCACCTGGGCAAGTGTTCAGTTGACCTGACTGCCAATTGCCTTTGCGTTCGACCGAGATACTTGCATCCGCAAGTGCATGTGAATTCATCAACGTCATTGAAGTGGCGTGCATTTGGAAGGCAACCTTAGTTCATGGGATTGGCAGAGGATTAGTAGTAGTGCAACCTATGAGTTCGGCAGCATTGTATGTCCCTTCAATGGTGCATCATAGCCACCATCTCATAGTTTGCAGAATTTTTGTCACTCCTTAACGGCAACGATATACGAACGGGCTTTTTCGGAACGGAATTTTCTGTCAATTTTGGCCGTAGAGGGTTGCTATACTTGTTAAAAAACCGTGCCAGATATCCTCGCTTAAGTAAAATTGATTTAAGGCTGGTTTTTTAATGTATCAACAATAAAGATGTTTCTTGCTCTTTAAAGAATAATTTTAACCCAGTTGCGTTTCCAGTGTATTGGTACGAGACTCAAGAAATGCAGAAATTATCCTTCCATGTATTCTTATGGAAAATTCTTCGTCTTATTGATTCAACTTCTTTTCTAAACATGCGAACATTCAGGAAGGACATTTTTTATCTTATTGCTTTTCGATGACACATTTGATCATTGGGTAGAGGTTATATCAAGTAGAAAGTAATTTTTCTGCCTCTTTAATTTATTCAACAATCGTGAATACATAATCTATATATCTTCGGTATAATGTGATCGGTTTCAGTTTGGAAGATATTTTTTTCCAGATGTTCCATAAGGACCAAGTGTCTTCCCATTTCTACGCCATCAATTGGTTTATATAATTGGCCATTTAATAGAAATTGGACGTTCTAGATGCACAATTTGTATACTTGCCGTAATATGTCAGATAAAAGGCGAGTTTAAAAAGCATGAGAACAAATAAAGTTAATTATTTCATCCAATTGTATTTTAGAAAATTAGTAATTTAACGTCCCTGATTTCTTCAGTGAATTAAAACCTGTCTCTTTGCCTATAAGTCGAGAGCTTAAGTTTAACTGGCTCTATTTCTCTGACTAGCTACTGTGCTAGTCTGTGGTGAAGTGTAATTATACATAGAAGGAATCGATATTAGATGGATATCCTTTTAAAGTGATTTTGGTAACCCATTTAGTTAATGAACATATATACCTGTAGATTTTAGTGAGAGCGTTGTTTTGAAATCCATTAGATTATTATATATAAGTATAATAAGAAACCGTTCAAGTTCCATTATTTTTATTCGTTTCTCTTGACAAGAAAGTCGTCTTATCAGAAATGGCAAAGTACGATAAGAGTTAATCGGATGCCTTAAGCATTGGCCGAGAATCTTCACAGCATTTCAAATATTCTGAAGGGGTGGACAACCTCATTCAGGAGTAAATGAGTGGATTATTTTACCGTGGTAATATGATATTGTAGTAAGAAAAATACAGCTAAAATAACAAACGTAACACCAGCTGTAGAAGGGAATTGTCAGGAGATATGTTTTAAAGTCAGTTTGTCTTTCTTAAGCAAAGCCGGAAAATTAAACAGGAGAAAACTAGAAAATAAGAGGAAGCATGTAGACATCTATACACCAACATATGTTGGGTGGAAGTGTTTGCTATGAGCGTAAACGAGGAAGGTAGTAAAGTACTCTATGGATGTAAGATAAAGGATTTAAATATGTAAAGAAAATGAGATTTTAGATGTCCTAGTCGGAGTACTGGACGTCGGTGCCTACTGACATCTTGCCTGATAGATCTTGACGTCCCATTCTACCTTCATGCTGCTGATTGCACAAGCAAGTATGTGCATTAACGCCGAAATGTGCTTTTCTTCTGAAAAGGGAACATCTGGTACAGTTTGACTGCTCTTCTGAGTACGCTTATATAACAAAGTACTGAAAAGCAAGTAACGGTCTGGACATTAATTATGACATTTTATTATAAGGGATGATAATTGGGGCATATTTCTCTCTGTTTTTAAGAATGATAACTTGCTCTTTATTGCCTTCTTTTTCGACACTGTGGACTTATGTTGTTAAGAATATCACTTGTGCAGATGGGCAAGGATAGAAGAATTTGTCCGCAAACTTTCAGGCTAAACGTAGAAGAATTTAATATTTTTCGATGAAAAATATGCATAACGAGTTAAAGCTAATAGTATTAAAGTCATTTGAAGAATATTATAGTTGTTAAGTGAATGCATATGGTGTAGGTATTTATCAAGGCCTTTAATATATTAAATAACTCGTATTTTTCCGTCACCAAAAAAATGCATATGCAGGATGGTGGCAAAATAGTTAACCTAAAGATACCTTTTGTTGCATGTTAAAGTTATTGCAGGAGAGTAGATTTCACACGCTTGTCAACTTTTTCACTCAGAAATCATGGGTGTTCGAAAGTAGTATGCGTGCATGGCCGTGAAAGATTACATTGATTTGTGTTAAAGTCCATTCATGATAAGGAACGAAAAGCCGGTAGGATGTCAGTTGGCCAAGCATACGATGCAAGTCTTTGCCGTCCTCCAAGCAAATAGGTATATTTATGGGTTGAGAGACTAAGTTGCTCTTTATGGATAAATACTTCCAAAATAATGTTGATAATAATCTCCACTTGACGCGGAAACCACTGAACAGAAAATTGCGTCCTTGTAACATTAGTAAAATACCAATTTTGACATGCGATTCGGTCATTTACTCCGATAGTGCTACAAAAATACCACTGAGATGTTATGAGTTATCAATAAAAATTATTTAGAAGGAATTACGCTGCAAAATAGTTATTACTTAAATAAAAACTTTAAGCGAGGTCATCAATACATATTAGACCGCATTGTTTTTGTTTGTACCTATAAAGTAAAATTAACCTTTAATCAATTGTTCCACATGGAATTATGCGTTTACTTTAAACAAATCTGAGACAATTAACTTTTTTATATATAATTGTACATGTGTTATGAGATATACTTTTAATACTTCTGCAAGTGAAGGCGGATAGAGAAACGCAACAGATGACTATTGCTTCGTGTTAAGCATTGAACTGAAAGAAATGCCCTGCAACATAATGTTATAAGGTCATCTGTGAAAGTCTGAAAAACTAACCAAACATCAGTAGGAGTCACAATAATCAGCTTTCTCTAAACCCACTGAGTGTGAGGCGATCAGTCGCTGCTTCTTCATGATTGGTAGCATACTGAATATTTGTCACATGATTATTTCTGTTGCTGGATAGTTATTGTTTGCGCGAATTCACATATTCGTACAGTGAATGCGAAAATCGCATTTTGACTTGAAGTCGCCGATGGGTTTCCTGCATTGTCCTCTCAAATAAGATATCTCTTCAGCAAAGACTACCCACAAGCAGGAATAAAATGCTTGCTGACTAGGCGACAGGTTAGGCACACGTGGACATTAAATAGGTCATAAGTAAATGCTTCGTGTTGCTTAAAATTTAAGTCACATTGTAACAAATTAAAATGGATTAAAGAGCTGCCGTCCAAAGGTACATTCAGATTCAAAGTTACTCAAACGGCAGGGCATACAATGACAAAGGCATCAAATAAAACTATACTGGTGATGAATTTTCCTCGATATCTGCTCATTCGAATGCCAACATACGCTGATTTATAATGTAGCCATGCAATGTGAAAGAGAAAACAGTATGCTGCCTTGCTAAGATTCATACTTGCAAGCCATTCAGCAAAAAACTCTCGTTGCCTAAGTAGCATATTTCATAAACATCTGACGTATAATGTAATTAAAATGCTACTCTGAAACAACAATAAACGAACGCGTTCATCGTAATAGGAAAATTTGCTTTGGAACTGGTACCGTCCTTACAGGGTGTGTGAATATTTTTCATCGTGAAGCAGTGGACTGTAAAATGACGTTTCCTTAAACATCACTTAGGTTCACGCGTAGGCGTCATATTTCTCCCTTAATCAAACAACTGTAGTTCATTGACAACGTCAGTGCTAAAATCCATGAGAAATCAAAGCGATAAACGCCAAAACGTTAAAAAAGACAAAGATTTCAATGTCTCTTATCGCGAAACGGAATGTTTGAATTCTGTTAAAGTGGCCTGTTTGTTCGTATTGTCTTTATGGGTTGACATAATACGGAGGCATCATAGAACATCAAATTAATTCTATGGTTTATTAAAATTTTAATATTTACAAGCAATGGTGTTTACCTTTTTCAGGTCATATCTTTGCAAGCATGATAACAGCGTAGGATAAAGTCATATGAAAATAACACGGGAATAAGTATATTTGTCACCGTAGTCAAATTATTATTAAAGACAGATTTCTTAAAGCTTTACTTCTGCTTGTGTTATCATCTGACATGTATTACTCTTATTTTCAAGGGTTGAATTGAATGTTATTTACTGACAATCTTAGAGTAATTTATACAGAATCATTTTATTTACAGATGATGATTTGAAATTTTGCTAGGCGAAATGTCTCTCCACGTACGAGTAAGCGGAGGCTAAATGCCACACAGGAACCAAGTGAAAATAATTGGAATATCACGTTCGCAACATAAAGTTTTGTCAGTATGGCATTCGCATCTACTATTCCAATTACCTATTTTCCTTTTAAAAATATAAACAATCCTTTTTATTATTATTCTTTAAAGTTTGAATTGTGTTAACTTCGTACCATTAAGTAAAATGATTTCGTGTCCGGGAATATAACATCGGAATGAGTAAAAATATTAATGCTGTATTTTATCAGCATTTTTCTAAGAAGCCGACAGCATTTTACGGGTATAAGAAATTTCCTTCTGGTTAAATTGACTTCACAAGCAAGCCACGTGATTGACCAGAATAAGAGTAGTGTCAGATCTATCTTATAATGCACATTAATTATACGTTACGTTTGATATTAAGAAAAAGCAATACTCGGTAACCTTATAGAAGACGGTGAAGTGAAAGATTTGTGTATGTGTTTTTTACGTGAACTGCAGGAAAAGCATGAACAATAATGTTCATAATTTTGCATTATGTTGCATCCTTGCCCAAAAATGATTCAGCTTTGAATTGCATTATAACGTGTGGTGAGAAATAAATCTCTTACGATAAATGCGAACGAGCAAAACAGTGGTTGACAAAGGACAAGCCACCTAAAATTAGCCCAACGTGCAATGCTCATCACAAAAGCTTAATTATGCGTATTTTAGGGTCTGTCGCAGGTGGGATCCTTTATGATTGCGGATAAACTGGCTCAGACATCATGACCGAACAATACTTAAAACTCTACTATACTATACTTCCCTTAAAACTACACACGCATTGAGCAGATTTGTCAAGCAGTCAACTCATTCTCCAATAAACGATAACGATAGAAAACAGAGCGCGTGACGCTGATCAATGCAATGCAATACAATAATCTAGTGGCATGAATTTCAACTTTAACTTGAAGTTCGGTGAGTCACTATATTGCTCGTTTTTTAACTCCGTAAGGTTCATGGATTACGGAAGAGCTACAAACTTTCATGCATGAATATGAAGGTATACACACCGATCGATCCGGGGTAAAGCTACGGTAGCCGAAAACGATTCTGTTATGTAAATAATTTAATTTTAGTATGTAAGTTAAGTGAATAATACTTAATAATAGGTAAACAGACGATTATCTTTTTTAAGATCATTCAGCCTAGGGGTGATTTATCTCGTTCAAATAACTTTATTTTTTGACGGTGCCGTTCTACAGGCTGCCCGCTTTAAAAGACGTTTCCATCAAACCCCAGTTGGTACTCATTTGGCAGACTGCTTTTTAAACATTCCTTTAAATTGTATTTTCTGCATTCACCACATAAAAATTCGCGATGCGGGATGTTGCCGGATTGAAATTTGACTTTGGCTGCTTGCGAAAGGAAGTGGTGGCAGGATGTCTCTCAAACAATATGGGTGGCATAACGTCAGATTTTACAACGGGAAAATATTTCTCCCTCTTATCTTTCAGTGTAACCTTAAGCCTAACCTTCCACAACCATTAGAAGGAGCCGTTCGCTTAACAATTTGCCCGAACCCCGATCACAACCTTCCTCTTAATCTATACGCTGTCAATAATCCCGCCCTAATTGTACCTGGAATTTAATGGATGAACATCTGTTATATATGCGGATTATATTATCATGTCCCTCCATGATGTTACACACTGGAGGTGTTTCCGTTCGGATCCTGAATATGAATAGCATGCATTCATTTACTTGTTGCGTGTAGAACTCCTATTTGCTCCTATGAAGGTGGGCACGAATTGGTACAATTCTCTCTTAAATTTTTTTTCAATGTGGTATGTAAATACCTTGTGTTTTGGGACACACGCATGTCTGTGCTGAACCCGTAAGGGTTAGGTTTGATCCCGGCTTTCCCGGCTTCCATGCCAATGGGCACACTTTAATGACGGAGTCAACGGAGTGCGATGATTGCTTAACTGGTGCGCTATCACCTCTTCTTGTGCGAGTAGCCATAGGAACAACACTGAGGCCGTTTTCATGCGTTAAGGTACGTGCATGTCCAAATTGGGCTGCAAGTTGCACATAACGATACAGTGCGTGGCATTTGAAACCCACGTGGGCGCAGTGAGGGTCCCTTCACAAGCATTATATCCACCGAAACGTGAGAACTACACTCTCACCTGTGGAAAACAGCATATTCATTA
>WEDG01001636.1:0-64432 GCA_017591395.1 Schistocephalus solidus
CATCAATCTATTGGTTTTCCGGAGCAAACAAACTCCATCTTAGTGACAAAGATTACGAAGAGGCCAAAATTGGTCAAATTATAATTGCAAAGAGGAGGGAATAAATACCCTATCGGCAGCGACAGCCAATGACAGGTGGAGAGGCACTGCTGAACTTCGGTCCGATTAAGTGCCTACAACCCATCTGCTAGATCCCAATTTCTGAACTATCTTCGCCGTACTCGTGTGCATGTTTGCGTTTAGAGTCCCAGCTTGTAGTCAGGGTTACAATTGACTGAATGTGGGCAGAAAAAGGCTCGAAAATAGACTGCCTTTTTGTCTCTTCTCCTTTTCTGTACTATTTAGATATATATGCAGATAATAGAGTACCAACAAAGATAAGGAAGGCTGGCATAGCATTTCTGACATCAACCATTTATACTTGGTCCCAGGTGTGGAGCGCATGTGATTCGAACCAGAGATCGTCGGTCATTGAGTCAAAAATTCTAAGAATGTGCCATGGGTCCCTTTGTCTCGTCATTTTGATCGGAATATGAATTATAATGGAGGAGTGCTCACCAATCAACTAACTTAACATGCTAGTCCCGCATATGCAGCATATAATTTGATAAATCATTAAGTGCAGGGCATGTATTTAAATGACCAGGGCGCTAAATTTCAGTCTAATATTTAATGTACAAATCGGCTTTCCATCTGGGAAGTAGCTGAGAGTTTTTGTTGATTCTAAACTTCACCAAATGAACTGAAATATAAACCATTGATCTAATATTTGTTTGCCTTCCCCGGCATAGAAACTCAAAATTTTAGAGTTTTTAATGTGAACTCTTGTGGCTTAATGCGTGGGTAATTGCGCGTAAATGGACTATCTCTAGAATTATTAACCGAATTTCTGAAATTAATTTTGATTTAAAAAAGATTACGTAAGAAGGGTTGTAATGCGGTGTCTTACAAAGCTTGTGAATGAGCTTCTTTTCGAGTTCCTCGGAAAAACCTAACAAAAAAGATGACTCTGAATGTGGAATGCATTTTTTCCGTCAATTTTTGATTTACTTATTAAGTGATGATGACTCGCTTACATGACTTTTAGTATAAACCTCGTATTTATAATGCCTATGGCGCACTCATGATCGGTGAAGACCGTGAAACAGCTGTCTGCCTCTGGCATTTAGCACTCTTAATGAGCTATCATTGCAATGCTGTGACCATGCTGCATAATTTATAAGCAGCTTTAATAAGTGAACTGTTACTCTTCATTATGAATGGATATGTCATGGTCTTAAAATATCATCGTTAGACAATTTTTTACAAACCGATCGATATTACACGCTTTGACAATGGAGAGCCACCCAAGCTCTCCCGAAACGGACAACGACAATACAAACCAGCTATGGTGAGCACTTAACAATTATCTAATTTTCATCTTGGAACTCTTACCTTTGCGAACCTAAACACATTTTTGTACATGTTGTTTTTAAAACAACTATGCTTGACATTATCAAGGATATCGAAAATCAATGAAGAAAAAGTTATGTTACCTAAGTGGTCATTTTTTATAGGGTTAGGTCTGTTGCAACAGACATTCTGTCTTAAATATATCTACAGGACAATTAATATTAAAATTTATACCTTTGTACTATCTTCGAATAGAAAACAAATATTGGTGCTTGACGGAAAATTCAATGAGATAACGAATGTAATGTACGGCTCAGCATCATAGAGCCAACATACTTTCACCAGTGGTCAGTATGTTTCTCTGAGGTAGCAGAATTTTAGAGTCACAATTCTGCACGTCAACGTATAAGACGAATGAAATAAATCGCATTTTTAATGGACGTGGTCAGCTGCCGACTGTGTTTTGCACTCGAGAGACTGTCAACCGTTAAAAAATTCCCAGCTCATGTTCACTGATTGTGTGGGAAGTTCTGATGGCAACCAAGCAGTGGTTTTAAAAATGCTTACGATCGATCGAACAACTGAGGCGACAGCTGTTTCCTTCACAGAAGCGGGTCGACAATCACGCCCCGATGACAGTTTCCTCGCGATCATGGAAAATGCCCCCAACTCTCCCACCCCCCGCTGCAGCACACCACATATTACCCGAAAAGATTCAATTTCAGTTGAAATTTGGAACCACCTGCTCCATTAGCCTATGATCGCAAGAGTTCTATCATCACAAGAAACGACTCCCGATTAAGGTACAGTAACAGTGCCTTACGCAGGAAGTACAAAAGATTTCATATCTCATTTAATATCAACCGAAATACTGAAATGTGTTTTGATTCGAACAACTAACCTAAGTAGGGTTGTAATATTGGTTGCCTTCCAGCCTTATATTTAGTTATGTAAGTCAAGATAGGATGCTGAATTTTAAACTATTTTTCTTTAAAGACGGCCTACAAAAATAAATCTCTTAAAGGCATGATTGCTTAAGTAGTAGCATTCATTTTCATTTTGCTTTTCAGTGCACTAGTAAATTTAAAAGAACTTTGTAGAATTCATGTTCCTAAGTTTTCTATATTTCTATATATTATATAATATCCCCAGATCTTCTTTGTTACGTCCCCGTTGAATCACACTCTTATTATTACAATACTACTATTTATGTTTCAGTACCATTTTTATAGCATTTTTATTATCTCTAACTCGTCGCATATGACTCACTCACGAAAATATTGTCAACAACAATAGCATGTCCTCATGCTACTCAAAATATGCGAGTACACAATTATGTTTACTCTCTTCGATTAGCCAACAGCTGCTTATTTTCCGCACGCTATTATGTATACCAACTTTTTTTACATTTTCATGATGTACCAGAGCCTTTTTAGCCATACTGTAACCAAGAGGGAGTTCAAAGGCGTTTGCCTATCTTTCCCTTAATAAACTGAAGTGAACAAAAATAACGTCGGCTTATACTTTTATACTTGACAAAATGTTTCTAAATTTCTGAATAATTTTGAATGTTTCTTTCATTCAAATGTTCAAAATTACTTGCTGTAGATATTCAGTCAAAGAAAACTTAAATAATGCCCTTACGAAATGAGGAAGACGTCACGTAATAGTCATCAAATTTTGCAAGGGATGTAGATTATATGGTACTTATTATATAGGCAAATTAATAATTTGATTGACTAAACATTATGACTAAACATTTAATGGTCTTGAAAAATGTCATATTTTTAAACTTTTTAAAACCCAAAGATACCCTTTTGTCGAGTAAAAAATCGAAAATCTTTACTTTTCTAAAAAAAAGTACAATGCAGATTACTTATGTACATATTTTCTATTAAGTATATTTGAAATTATAACGGATTGAAAGTCACTGAGAAAAATGCGTACTAGCGTAAGTAGCCATTTGTTATATAGTATGCTTTTTGAATGCTCTTAGAAATAAGCTCGTTCCTTTGGTTGACATTTCATGAGGTGGTATATCTACTGTAATCATTCGAGAAAGGAAGACATTCAAACAAGTAAAAACAAAACGCTATGGTTTTGCTTGATGATACTGAGCTGAAGCCAGCTGCCCTTAGATTGATCGCTCCTTCAGATTTTCTTCTAGGTCTTCTTTCTTTACCTGTCCACGAACACTTGTAAGCATCCCTTGCTACTGTAAAAAGCGGACGTTCAACAATCCAAATGGAGCATCATGATCGGCAGGTGCAGCTCCTCATCAACGCAGTGGACTTCAAAAAGGCCACAAAGCCCTACTTCTTGTCCATAATCTTCTTCACGCTCTTCCTCCTCACCCTCTTCCTGGGTTTGTTGATCATCTGTCTCCGACAAGTCTGCATGAACCTCGTCCTCTCGCCGTACCTGGGCGAGGCAATTGGTCCGCTCATCTGTGGAGGCACATTCCTCTTCCTGGGTGCCGGGTTAAAATTTCGCTACGACGCCTACCAAATGGGAGCCAAGGAACGACAGAAAATAAAGGTGCGTTTGCAAGAAGGAGGAAAATGTCATCTCACTTTGCATGATTAAAGTGTCCAAAGATCGTAGTTCCCCTTCATCTACCCTCAAAGATAGTGGTACAGAGGGAAAGATTCAGCTCGAACCAGAGTGTAGCTGCATACATTTTCGGTCACCGATCTTATGCAATATTAATGGAAATTATGAAATTCGTTTTCGATTGGGAAAAAAATACTTTATTAGGGTTGCAAAATTGATAACCGTGCAGTATAATCCTATAGTATTTCGGATACATTACGATGCCAGCCTTTGAATGCACGTCTTTTCGACCGACTGCTAAAGCCTTACTTGAAAGAAATTACTAGGTAAAAAGTGCGCATTATTCGACTGGTTTTCTATGCCGCTGTAAATTGAGTTGTATTTTAAAGAAAACGTAAGCATAAATATTCTTACTTGTACTGATGTGATAACCAACTACCTCCTCTTCAAAGTTTTACTCGTATAAAGGCTATATTGAGGTTTTAAAAAGTTCCAAATTCTGAGATTTTTAAGCACGTACAGCGTTCATTTAAAACGCATAGTCTCTGTTCGTTTATTTCTGCCCTTCATGAAGTGCCTGATGCAGTCCACATCATTTGCTAGATTTTATGTGTGCGAAAGCCACACCAGATAAGGCTTCAACTCAATCGGAAACTGGGAAACATTTTAAAAAAATCTGAATTATATTCTTCTCCTGTGTATAAAATTTGAATAAGACCTACTGATCTATCAAAGAATTGCAAGAAAGAATATTTTACCAATGTTTTCCATAAAACGCATTTGCATTCACTCGACAGAACAATGCATATTCTTTAGCTAGTCACTTTTTATAAAGGGAGGTTCTTGTATCCGCTAGCCGGCATCCTGGCGTGCCTGAAATACCTTGGAACTCTGCGTCAAAATAATAAATGTTAAAATCCCACTTAAGATATCCTTCCTGATCTGAAACTGATTTAAAATTTTGGTTAACATTTAATGAGTTCGGTCACTGATCTCTCACTGAGCAGATTCATTCTCAGTTGATCATCGTGGGTTAAAATGTTTTGGTCAGCCTGATCGATTGACCAAATTAGCGACACCTGACTCCCTGTGTCGATGCCCACGGGCTGCGCAAGTTTTACCTGATCCAGGCGCAAGCAGTGTCGACCAGCCTTCAAGACATAAATTTAGTTTGAGATTGCCTTTTCGTCGTGCTTCTGCCATGAATGCTACTTAAGAGCGCAGACACTTCGAGAAAGGACGACTCATCAGTGCGTCCCTCCCTAAACGTGTCCCATCTGTTTGCTCTGATCTAATGATGAAGCAAACTCCTTGCAGCCCTTCGAATGTGCGTGTCTCCAGAGGATTTGGCACTTGACCTCCAGAAGCCCCTTCGTTATTTTCCGTTTTTCGGAGGCCTCGACGTAGGCAGAATTACGCACACCAGGTCCCTTAAGGGTTTTACTCCACCTGAGTGTTTCATCTCCGAAAAGTGGTATTAGGATGTTTTCGGCTGTTCAACTGTCATCCAACAGCGTGATCATCGTTTTCCACTATTCACAGTATACTTTTGTTTAGAGTCGGTCAGAAGGACTCAGTCGGTACAGTGTGGCTATCAAACCCCACTCCACATTCCCTCATAACAGTATGGATGTATATGTCGGTCTGCAATCAAAACCGCTGAAAATAGCAAGTAATTAAGTATAAGCGATGCCTCTCGTAAATGACGAAAAGAGTTCTATAGGGGCGTAAGCTTTAAAAATGTTGCGAACTCTAAGTTTGTCACGGTTTTGATGATCGCTTGACAGACATGATTATCTGAAACTTTTAAAATAACTCTTTCCGTTTTGGTTTTAGTACCAATCCGCAAGTGCATCGACAGTTGCTGTAAAGTTAGCCGAGGCACCGGCCGTTGAAGCAACGTAAGTTCGCGTTTCTTTCTGATGACTATGATACATCTCGACTACTTAAATGCCATCCCTCCCCTACACTAAAATGGGTTGTGCAGCTGTGGACCTCGACCATAACTTGTGCCTCATCGACTGATGGTGAGCACTAGTCAGAGAGCGTTGGGTCTGCGTGTATCGTTCAAACCTACAGTGCATACTGCTGCGCCCTACCTCATCATCAGTTAGTCGACTGAGCCGGTCAGGCAACCGGTATATGGGATAGGGAAGAGAGAGATAATGAAGCCGATACTGAGGAGCAATTCTTCCACTATAAATCGGACTGTTCGACCGGCGTTAACGATGAGGTCTACCGAATGCCCCAAACGACAGTTCGACCGTCGCGGTCCGACGATGTGCACCGTATGCTTTACAGAAGGGTGGTGCAGGGACGGCGACTTGCACGTGATTTAGTTTAAAGTGATATAAGACTTGCGCGGCATCTACCGCACTCTCTCCTCCTCCCCCGCTTGAGCCCGGTGTCATGACAGAGTCAAGAAGACCGGAGATGGGAGAGGGCGCAGGTGGCTGGCGCGACCGGAGCCACCCCTGGGCGTACTACCACACCTGGTTTGGATCCCATGGAGGGTGTGTGCCATAATGGCGTCATTAAGGAGGAGCCATTGCAGCCTGACCCTCAGTCCGCCAGTCGACCACTCCATGCAAAACACACATTGGGCTGACCCCGTCGTCCGAGTTTCCCGTCAGTTGGCACATAAGCCTGGTTTGCACGCAATGGTTCACGAGCTAACATGAAAAGAGCGGCTTAAATTAAAAATGAAGAAGAGTACCATTAGAGGTCACAGTAAGCTGCGACCATTTCTCCCCGCCTCTCCGTCCTTAGAGGATGACCGGCTTATCCTGTTAGTTGGCAGACTTCCAAGATCCGACGTTAAGCACACCGAGGTATATTCGGGCGCTTCAGGTTTTTAGTAATGAGACATACGCAGTGCGTTAAGCGCCGTGGCTTCAAAGGTTTCCAACTGACAGTTACACACAGAACGCGCCGTAAGCACAACGGGTTTGTACAGGGTGGCTTACTGGCGTTCTGAAAGCCAGGCTGATAGCTCTTTTTAACCTGATCTCTGGCCCTCTCACATATGTAAGATGTGAGTCAATTAACCTCCTTTGTGTAAAATCTTAGTGCCTGTGTTTCGGAAGCCAGATCGTAACATGGTACGCGTGGACAACTTCATTAGGTATATCTGTAGCTACGCTAATTCCCCGCACTAGTTAACCTACGGGCTCGGACGGTGCTTGAGAACTGGGATTGGGAAGAGTTCAGTTCAGTTCAGTTCAGTTCAGTGTATTTGAGGAAAATAGGCTTACGCCTTTGAAATCCCTATTTGTTACATAAAAGTAGCATAAATAAGAAGCAAATTAAAGAAGTAACAGTCAAGTGAATGCAGGCAGATTTACGTGGTACACTGATATTGTTAAGGTTAAGTAGTCACATAGTCTTCGTGGTGCTGAAACATATGTATGTGAAGCCGATGTTTCAATGTATACACAGTCTGGGACATAACAATTGCCTCAGGTAGGTTATTCCACGGTTCCACGACACGATTGGTGAAAAAATACTTCCTTACATCCAATCTTACTTGGGGCACACTTAGTTTGAATGGATGACCTCGGAGATTTTTCGTAGTGGCAAGTTGGAAAAAGTCATCACATAGGAGGGCACAATCCATACCACGCACGATACGGAAGGTTTGTATCAAGTCTCCGCGCAACTGCCTATAACCCAGAGGATAGAGCTGTAGGTTATTTAGGCGAATCTCATATGGCAGTTCAGATTGACCTCTTACTAATTTTGTGGCTCGCCGCTGCACCCTTTCGAGCATGTTGTAGTCCTGTTGGGTCCACGGTCGCCAGGCTTGGATCGCATATTCAAGATGTGGCCTTAAAAACGTACCAAAGACTTTAGAAAAGCAGTATTCGTCGAAAACTTTAAATGCCCGCTTGATAGCGTACAGTATTGAATTGGCGGATTTAGCTGCCTTGGAACATTGCGGCCCCTCCGGCCCCAGAAAGTTCGAGGACTTTCTCGAGGCCGTAGATATTGGTATGTGGACCCAGGTTGTTGACTTCCCTACCCGAGGATCAAGCATACTTGATCTAATCTTCTGCAGAGGTTGCCTGCCTTTGACAGTGTCATCATTAGGCCCACTTGGGAACTCAGACCATGATATCGTTGTTTCTACACTACAACTCGAAACCGATGAAACGCCTTCCAAGAAATATAGCTTTTTCTTTGATTTTCGATTAGCGCTTTCGACAGAATTATTGATACATCTTAACTCCCACAACTAGACTAATTTCTTTATGTGTCAGGATGTGAACACCTGTACCGGTATGCTTTACCAAGTTTTAGATCCACTTATTTCTCGTTTTGTTCCCCGTAAGAAATTAATTAATGTCGCGGATGAGGTTTATCTCCCTTTATCTTTTCGCCGTAGGTTGCGTAAACTCTCTCGTCGATTCCATTTGCAAAACGACATTTCCGTTCTGCCCTTGATTAACCGTATTTTTGAGCAGGCCAAGAGGCTAACCGAAGAAAAACGGCTAGCTGAAGAGGTCAAATATGTCGAAAACCGTTCGTTAAATGTAGCGAAACTTTTTTTCACGCGCAATTAGAACCCATAGTAAAACATGGCACCCCGTACTACTGGATTCCATTGGCAATCCTGTAGTTGATGACAAATTGACGGCTGATAGTTTTAACGTTTTCTTGTCCAGAACATTTATTGAAAAATTTGACCGCTCCCCCTCCGCCCATCCAGGTTTGGACCGGTGCCGTCCTCGAGACCATAACTTTTACCCTCTGGGACGTAACCGTAGCCATTCGACGTTTTCGTCAATCTTATAGTCCTGGACCAGATGGCGTTCCGATCAGTATTATAAAGGCGGATGCTAATGATATTTTCCCGTCACTTCTATGTAAGATATTTAATCTAGCTCTTGAAAAATGAAACCTTTCCCAGTGTATGGAAGGAATCGCATATTCTACCTATCCCCAAACGCGGCCAATCTACGTCATTTGACGATTTTAGGCCAATCAACACACTGTCCGCAGCTTAGAAAATCCTGGAGACCTTGACCAAAGATAAGATGATGTATCATTTAACTGAGAATTACCTATTGAGTGCAGCCCAGCATGGGTTCCTCAAAACTAGGTCTTGTGACACATGTCAGCTCTCTTTCTTTGATCATGTTCTACAATCTAGGGATAATGGCTTTGCACTTTACATAGTCTATTTCGATTTCACCAAGGCCTTCGATCGTGTTGACCATGCCATTCTTCTCCTGAAACTCTCCTCGTTCGGTATATGTGGTAAACTTCTGAGCTTGATATCTTCTTACCTGAGCTCTCGTACACAACATGTTAAGATCTCCAATGCTATCTCAAACTCGGCACGTGTAAGGAGTGGAGTTATTCAGGGTAGTGTGCTAGGCCCGCTTTTATTTTGTCTTTTTGTCAATGATGTGCCAGGTTTATTTCGAAATGGTAGGCCCCTTTATGTATGCCGACGATTTAAAAAGTTGCCTATCGATACAAGCCGGCAGATCGCGACACCGTGCTTGATCTATTAAAAAAATGATCTCGAGGCCTTTGCCCAGTGGTGCTGCACATGGCGCCTCTCCCTTTCTTTGGCACAAATACCCGTTATGGTTGTCGGTGACAACCATCAGCCCTCATCTAAGCATAGATAGCCACGATATAAATGTGCCTGGCGTTGTTAAGGACCTGGGCATATCATATTCCAACGGTCTCAATCTTTCAGAGCATTGCGCCCTGATTGTCTCCAAAGCACGCAGAACTGCCGGGTTTATCCTCCGAAATTTTAAATCTATTGATATTTGACTCCGCATTTATAAAATGTACGTAAGACCTGGCCTGGAATACTGCTCGTTTCTATTTAGCCTTCTGCGCGCTAGCGAACGGAAGAAAATAGAATCGGTCCAAGACTTCTTCACGAAAAGAATTTTATCGTTGGAGCACAGTAATCTGTCGTATCAAGAACGCTGTGGGCTTGTTAACATTGATCCCTTATGGTTTTGCCGAGTGCAGAAGGGACTATTTTTGCTGTTTAAGCTTTTTGAATAATCGTACATTTAATTCCCCTTATCACTGTGAGGCAGCTTGACCATCCTCGGCGCAGCAGTCATCGCAATGTCTTTTTATTTCTTCCATTAGCTCGCACAGTTAAGCATCGACGGTTCTTTTCGGTAAACGCCATGGCCATGTGGAATAAACTTCCCCATAATATAAAAAGTCCAACGGAGTTATTCTTTGTTTAAGATTACCCTTACTAGTTTTTTTGCATTCAGAACAGTTTCCAAGAATTCTGGGCGCCGACACGGTAGAATCTGTTTTCCTGTTCGACGGAGTGCGCGGCATCTGAACTCGATCCCAGCTGTTACCTTGAGGGATACGGCACCGTCTCTGCAGCCTGCACCCTTTGACTTCTTCGGCAGACAGTGAGCGACCGTACACGGATGCTTACTTGCCTGAGGCAGAATCCCGGTTCCTAGTAAAGACAGAGAGACTGCATACAGACTGCAATTGTGTTAGCCCTTCCCTGATCTGAATTGCTATCATCCTTACAGGCGGTAGTTTTTTCCCTGAATAACATGAAAATGGGAAAAACATTTATAATGATATATATTCAGGAGTTTTTTTTCACTGCCAGCCTCTACCCACTGGATATTTCATCTGACAATGCCTGTAAACCGGTATTAAATACAACTATTATTATTATTATTATTAGAAGGCTTCAGGTTGTCTTTCATCCAAACTCCAAGATCCTTCTGTGTGTGTGCTTCTCGGAGTGGCAAACCGTTCAAATAGTAGGGTCGCATATCAGTGACCTGATTTCAATTTCCCAGACGTAGCAGGGTGCATTTGTTTGAGTTGAAGGACAATAGCCATTTGCGGGACCACTCGTCCAATCGACGAAGATTTTCTTGGAAATCGTCTGCATCAGCAGCATTGTGGATAACTTTCCAGATTTTTATATCGTCCGCAAACATAGCAAAGTTACAGTCCAATTCCTGTACACAATCATTAATGAACAAGAGAAATAGGATCGGTCCGAGCACTGAACCTTGTGGGACTCCACTCTCGATGACTGTGCGCTTTGATCGCGATCCCGCCTTCACAGACCACTTGGGAACGACCAACGAGAAAATTCTTGATCCACGTAAGAAGTTTGCCGACAATACCGAACATTCTCAACTTTTAAAGAAGACGCTGGTGTGGAACACTATCGAAGGCCTTCTGGAAATCAATGTAGGCCACATGCACAGTGTCTTTTACATCGAGTGCTTTTGTCCAGCTTTGCATCGTATAAAGTAAGTTCGTAACACACGATCTTCCCCTACGAAAGCCGTATTGTGCAGTCGATAAGAGGTTACGGGTTTCTAAATAAATCATCAATTCCTTTTTACAACCTTCTCCATAACCTTGCAACAGATTGAGGTCAGGCTAACAGGCCTGTAATTTGTAGCAAATGCACGACTACCACTTTCGTGAAGCGGTGCGATGTGGGCTGTTTTCCAGTCGGTAGGAAGAATTCCCGTATCGAACGATTTCTGGCACAGCAACGATAGCGGTTTTGCCAGCTCTCGAGCAAGTTCGAGGAGTAGCTTTGCTGGAATCTCGTCGGGGCCAGGGGATTTTCATGCCTTCAGCCTTTTTAGTTCTTCAAAGACCGCCGCTTCTTGAAAGAGCATATCCTTAATAAGTGGCACTCCCGTAGTCTCGTAACTTGATGGAATAAAAACAGCTTCTCTAGTGAAAACCGACTGAAAGAACTAGGAAAAGTGTTCAGCTTTGTTTTTATTTTCTGATATCTCGAAACCGTCATCGTTTCTCATAACAGGAACTGCTCTCTGGAGCAAATCCCTCTCGTAATCCCGTTTGCTTGGTAGATCAAGCTTTTAACCTTGTTCCTTTGAGTTTTGTATGCTTGAAAGGCTAAATTTTCATTGGATCGGCAAAATTTTTTCCAAAGACTTCCTTTCCTGTAAATCTCTCTTTTTGGATCCCTTGTTAACCACTGTGGTCTGTAAGATATCCTTAGTTGTGATGGCGGACAATGGCATTTTATTAGATTCAACAAACACTCCTTAAAAAAATCCCAGTCATCAGTGACATTCCCGGAGAAGAGAAGATCCCAGTCTATTCGTGATGCCTCAGCTCTCATCTTGCAAAAGTCTCCTCGCCATAGATTGGGCCTGGTTTCATTTATTGCAGATGGCACAGAACATAAACCATACTCCCATGAAAGTACTGCATGATCACTTCGACCAAGTAGAGGTAGGCAGTGTACCTCGTCTATACTGTCAGGATCTTTTGTGAAGACGAGATCTAAACAACTAGCCTGTTGTCCTCCACGTGCTCTCGTTGGAACAAATACATGTTGGGTGAAAAGAGCTTCAAGTGTTGTCTTTAGCAGACGATGATCGAAGGAAAACTTTGAGCTCGGTGCCTGCAGATCGTTCCATCGAATGCTGGGTGCATTGAAGTCACCCATGAGAACAACATCAGGTCGACTGCTAATCTCCTTTATGTTCTCCAACAACAAGTATCAGCGTCAGTGTCTGTCCGCGGTGGTCGGTAGAGAGTCATGACTTCAAGGGACTGCGATCCCCGCGTCTTTATTTACAGCCAAATAGCCTCAATACCATTGCTTATCTTCTTCGTCATTTCACACACTGTGAAATTGCTTTTAACATACATCGCAACTCCTCCACCCTGGCGTTGGGTGCGGTCTCTCCTGAACAGCTGGTACCCGGATAAGGCAATTTCGTAATCACTGATGTTCTGTAAAAGCCATGTTTCTGTGATTGCTATAATATCGGGAGACAGAACGGCTACCTGAATTCTTAATTCGTCGAGTTTCGAAAACAGACTTTGGGCGTTGGTATACAGAAATTTCAGTATGCAGCAGTCAGCCGAGCCAAATTCCGTTTGTCTCGAGTTTGCCAATGCTAATTTGCGGATGCCATCATGAGCATTGGCTGGTTCCCGAGCAATGTTGCGTTTCTCTGTATCACGCGTTCCTGTAAATCACCAGATTGTTCTCTCCAGCTGCAAGTATCCTCTTCATTTCTAGCACTAACTCGCGGTATTTCAGACGTTCTGCTGGAGAGTAGTCCAGCTGAAAAAAAACCCGTTTATGAGAGTTTCGAAGGTTTGTTTTTCTCTAAAGAAGTAGCTTAGCCTCTTCCTTGTTGTCCAAGACAATTTTGATAGGCCGTGGTTTCACATTTTGGGACTGTTCAATTACCTTTTTTCCGAGCCTGAAGGCAGCGCGAACGGTTATCGTCTCTTCTGAATGAAGTATATCATTCAGCAGGTGCTGAAACATAGCTAGATCAGCGGATATCCGTTCCTTTGAGGTAAGTGCATTTGATTTAGGTAAGCTTTGGATAACAACGCAGTTTGCTCGGTCTAGGGCGTCTTTTGATTCACTGCCGACCATATTTTCCTCTGAATGACCAGAGGGATTCATTAGGTTTGTTTTTAACTTTATAATCGTTTTATGTTGTTTCCCAATGATATCTTGCAACTCATTTGTATTTTCGCTCCCAACTAAGGGCTCTTTAGAACTGCTTAGATAGCCGACAGGAGGTGAGTCTGAAGTCGGAACTGCCTTCGGAAGAGGCATTATTGAAAATGTCCTGATATTACCGTTATTCAATTTGGTGGTGTTGTTGTGTTTCCCCATTGCAGATTGCCACACGTTTGCTTCTGGGGATGCAACTACGGGCTTGTTAGAGCACCCAAGATGGGAGGATGTGATTTGTGGTTCGCTTCGGTCGTCATCCGTAGGATTCAAAGACAGTTTTCCTTTTATCCCGTTGTTATGGGTATTCGCGTCCGAACATTTTGAGTTGTAAATACTTGTATTTTGTGTACTTTTGATGATTTGGTCACTGCCTTTTTAACTGTACCGTGGTTAACCGTATTTCATCGAGTATTTTTATCTTGCAAGAGCTTCCTTAAGTCTGCAAGCTCATTTTCGAGTTTTTTAACTCTTAGTTATAAATGAGAACATCCCACGCAAGATTCGTCCTCGTATCCGACGGATTTGGCTGCCATTACGCTTTTTGCCCGCTTTTCTGGTCCTTGGTTGTAAGTGTAAACTGATCGAGGGCCAGTCGTGGGTGTAGAAGCAAGCTCACTAGGCTTTCCTTTAAAGGAAGTGCCATTACTATTTATGCTGCTACCAAACATTTGCTTTGAGTCCAAGAGTTTTAAAAAGACTGCGTGTGTGTATGTTCTGTTTTGGGCGTATAACAAAAGATTTCGACTGGCTTTGGAGTATGGTGAATATTTACAGCAATATGAGCAAAATATGCGCCTACGTGTTCAAAAACGCTTTAAAAAAACTATAAATAGTATGCAAAATATGCAGAAACGACTCAGCCATTCGGAGATGTTGAAGGTCCTGGATAACTTCAGATCTTCACGAGGTTATACAAATTTGGTTCCTTGAGCGGTTATCAGTTTCTATAGGTGCAGAGGCTGCGTAGTCAAATTGACTTAGATGATAAACAAATTCCAATTTGATGCCGTTTTATGACGAATTTCGTCACGAGAAAAAATTCCAGATGAGCAGGAAGCAAGTAAGTACGTGCAGTTGAAACAGTATTGTCCGGATTTGTCCTAGTGAAGTGGAGAAGAAGATTAAATTGTCCAAGTTGGAGAACAAATAATTGGTGGTTCTTATAGGGTCTTCAAGGTCAAGGTGAGGTAGATGACTCAGTGCATTTTCCTCAATATAAACAGTCTGACGCGCTAACTAACGGGATAACTCAGATCTAGTGGTCAGACGAGTGTGTGTATGTATGGAATCGCTGACTGGCGGACTGAGAGTCAGACTGTAATTGTAACTTCTTAATGTGGTCTTTATGGCTCTCCCAATCCGTGGGATACGAGGTAAGTGTGGTGGCACATTTGGGACAACTCCGGTCGTGCCGGCAATCTGCGTCCTTGCTCACTTCCAGTTTTCTTCACTTGGTCATGATACCATGCCCACGTGGGTGATAGAGAGGGCGCTAGAGGAAGCGCAAGCCTACTGTGATTAAAATCTAATTCGCGCGCAAGTCAATGGGCTTATTCTAGCCTGCTGCAAAGCACGCGGTGGACCTCGTCAGATACGTCGAATGAGCTGTCAGATATGCGTGCATTGCTGTAGGGATAAATTCCTGAAAGTCTGTCCTTCCTCTCCAGAGCACATGTGGACTGACTGATCCAATCTACCAACTAACGCTGAGGTCGGCCATTGCAGCTGAGTGAGTTAAACTGTCCGTCAATGCGTACCACACACGGTCTGCCCCCTCCCACAACATATCAGCCTTTCCCAAAAAGGGACTGTGCTGCTCCGATCTCATACGCTTTAAAGTACTATATTGGCCGCATGGAGAACGAGCCGAAAAACGCACTTTTAACTTTCACAAGAGATGTCGCATTCGGGCCTGTAGTGGGTGATGTGGGACTGGCTCGTTTCTCAAATTTTTGTTAGTGAGGAGATGTACAAGTGTGGGTTTTACCGACGCCGTTTTACCGTAGGTTTTCCTAGATTTGCATATGGCTCAGTAGGTCCGTTTGGTGGCTGAATGTGTGTAGGCCTCTAGGCTTAGAGCACTTTAAGTATCTGCTCTTGTTAATGTAAAATACTAACTCTGCGGCATTTGAAACCGCAGAGCGTGCGTAGTTTGAAAGTTTGCAAACACATGGGATGACCTAATCCTCATTTGGTGCCTCTATGAAAGATATTTGACAATCTCACTTGAAGGAAAATACGAGACTCCAAGGAAAAAGACTTGTATTTGCGGTGGCACGCACAAATGCGGTATTTATCTTCTTCAGTCACTCCGCTGCCCCCATGTCCTGTTGGCTGGATATGGGACTACTTTGTGCAGGAGATACAACCGAATTCTGGGGTCAGATAAAAAAAATTGCCAAGTCATGACAGCGCTCTCTGTGGAACAACGTTAGCGCTCAAAGTTTCAAAGAACGAGATATCGAACGGTCAGTGGATTACCTTATTTCGCGCCGAGCGAGTTCTGCGATCTGTTGGTTGCTCGAACGCTTGTAAAGATAATTAATCGTTTAACGTTATCCTCAGGAAGTATTGACCTACTGTTACCATGCGGCAGTCTGAAAAAGCTGAAGGTGAGATAGTTTAAAGGCATGGATTACTCATCGGAATTTTCGAATAAATGGAACTACAACCGTTTACCAAATTTCTGCGTGTATGCAGAACAGTGCGCAGTGTTAACTACATTTCCATGTGGCTGCCAACATTTTGATCTATTTTTAACTGCAGCATTTGACCGGTTGGCCACATTTGACTGGCACGATCGTGATAATGGTTATTTGATTGCGTGTGACGGTCAAGAGGTCTATTTGGACTGTACACACCTGTTGCGACCACAGAAGTACTGGGTGGATCCCAGCCGTTACTTCCTTCAGGATTTACCCCTCAGATAAGTTGTGCAGGCAAAAACGAGAAATAGTAACCGTCTGTGATTTCCATACCTCTTAGAATTCTATGCGCATGCGTTTAATTCATAAATCTTATCTTCTTCTTCGTAATATTCAGCAGTTAGACTTAAAAGAAGCATGCAACTACTCAGCTTTTCTTGTGACTTCTCATTACCAGATTGACAGCAGACTGAATCAACAGAACACTGGAATGAATTTTGGAAGCAGATGAATGTTGAAACTTGTATTTGTCTTAGGGATAACCTCAGGACGTGGTAGAATCTGCAGTAAGGGAATACACGGAGAGCCATAGAATAGTCCAGACCAAGCAAATTACTCAAAAATTTACAGAATGTACAATCCACTGATGAGTTATTCCAAAATGACGTGTCTTCTACACGAAGATAGAGACTAAAACTTCGCAAACTCAAAGGAGCTGAAATTCCCCATAACCTTGTGACAGATTGAGGTCAGACTGACGGGCTTGTAGGAAGGGCACGACTACCGCTTTTGTGAAGCTCTGTAATGTGAGCTGTTTTCTTGCCTGTAGGAAAAATTCCACTTTCGAGCGATTTCTGGCACAGAAAGTCAGCGGTTTGGCCAGCTGTAGGACAAGTTAAAGGATCAGCGTTGCCGTAATCTCATCGGGGCCAGGAGATTAACATACGAAGCTTTTTTCGCGCACACTAAAAACGCAGAGAAAAACGCAGCACCCCGTACTTCGAGATGCTTTAGGAAACCCAATAGCTGACGCTAAGTTGACAGCTGATAGCTTCAATGCATTCTTGTCTAGAACGTTTAGTGAACATACCGTCGCGCCCTTTCCTAACATCCGGGTTTGGACCGGTAACGTCCTCGAAACCATAACTTTTACCCTCTGGGACGTGACCATAGCCATTCGGCGTTTTCGTCAATCTTACAGTCCAGGACCAGATGGCGTCCCGGTTAGCGTTCTAAAGGCGGATGCAAACGATATATTTCCGTCCCTTCTGTATAAGATATTTAATCTTGCTCTTGAAAGTGAAACTTTCCCTACTTTATGGAAGGAATCGCACATTCTGCCTATTCCGAAACACGGCCGACCTACGTCATTTGATGACTTTAGACCAATAAATACACTACCAGCAGTCTCAAAGATCTTCGAGTCCTTGATCAAAGAAAAGATTATGTGTCACCTAAGAGAAAATAACCTACTTAATGCGGCTCAGCATGGTTTTCTCGAAAAAAGGTCTTGTGACACTTGCCAGCTCTCTTTCTTTGATCATGTGCTACAATCTAGAGACAGCGGTTTTGCAATTTACACCGTTTACTTCGATTTCACTAAGGCTTTTGATCGTGTTGACCATGATCTTCTACTACTGAAACTTGCCTCCTTCGGCATAGGTAACAAGCTTCTGAACTTAATATTTTCCTATTTGAATGCTCGCGCACAACGGGTTAAAATTTCTGATGTTATCTCCAACCCCACGCATGTGAGGAGCGGAGTTATTCAGGGCAGCGTGCTCGGCCCACTTCTATTTTGCCTCTTTGTCAACGATGTTCCTGATTGCTTTCAGTATGGTAGGCCCTTTATGTACGCTGACGATTTAAAAAGTTGCCTATCGATATAAAACCGGTTGATCGCAACATCGTGCTTGAGCTCTTAAAAACGGATCTTCAGGCCTTTGCTCAGTGGTGTCGCACATGGCGCCTCTCACTTTCTTGGCAAAAGTGCTCCGTGATGGTTATTGGCGACAACCATCAGCCCCACCTAAGCATAGACGGTCACGAACTAAACGTGCCCCGACTTATAAAGGATCTGGGCATATCATACTCTAGTAGTCTTAATCTGTCAGAGCACTGCGCCCTGATTGTCTCTAAAGCACGCCAAACTACTGGGTTTATTCTCAGAAATTTCAAAACCGTCAAAATTAGAATCAGCCTCTATAAAATGTACGTCAGGCCTAGTCTGGAATATTGCTCGTTTCTATTTAGTCTTCTGCACGCTAGTGAACGAAAGAAGATAGAATCAGTCCAGCACTTCTTTACAAAAAGAGTTTTCTATTCAGATCACCGAAACCTGTCCTATCACCAACGCTGTGGGCTTGCAAGCCTTGACCCGCTGTGGCTTCGCAGATTACAGAAGGGACTATTTTTACTGTTTAAACTACTAAACAGTCGTACATTTAACCCCCTTATATCTCTGAGGCACCTCGACCACTCTCGGCGCACCAGTCATCGAGATGTATTTTTATTTCTTCCTTTGGCACGCACAGTTAGATACCGACAGTTTTTTTCGGTAAACGCTATAGCAATCTGGAATAAGTTACCTAGAAGTATCAAAATTCAGCAAAGCTATCCGTTGTTTACGCGAACTGTCACTAGTTTTCTACATTCAGGACACCTTCCAAAAACTTTTTGGGTGCTGACTCTGTTGAAGCTCTTCGGTTCTGATGGCGTTCATGGACTCTGAATCCTGTGCGGGTCTTCATGCTGAGGGCAATATTACTGGCTCTGCAGACCTCAATCGGCTTATTTCTCAGTCGACAGCGAACAGCCGCTCGCCGAAATACCTGCTGGTGCAGAATATCGGATCCGTAACACTGAATGGAGAGGTTCTTCACCGGGCACCTGTGTTAACGCGTCCCTGTCCAGAACTTTAATTACTCAATAAGCTGCAGTTTTTTCTCCTGAAAATACCTGAAACAACGATCAGGAGTTTTTTTCACTGTCAGCTTGACCCTCTACTGTATATATATATATATTTTTTGACCTTGCCTGTAAACTGGCAATAAATAAATAAAATAAAATAAAATACCTTCAAACTATTTATTTCTCCAGAGGCCGCCCCTTATCGAAAGAGAAGGTCCTGAATAATTGGCACTCCAATGGTTTTAACCGAATGAAATAACTGAGAAAACTGTCAAGATTTGTTTTAAATAATTAAATAAATTGTATATTTAAGGCCCAGAGGGCCCATCCTTACAAACTTTGTATCGCGGTTTAAATAAATACAAAGGGGATAATTGCTGCACTATGTGAACAGCCATATGAACAGCAGAAATATATAGTATGGTTAGCATATCCGATTCAGAACGATTCGCTATTTTTAAAAAAATGGTCAACAATCTTTCGAATCTACGGTGAATTAGGATAGAAGCAGTAAAAAAAACTCCTACAGTAAAATCTGCGTGGAGATTTGTGAGCTACCATTTAAAAAAAGAAATTAGAAGAGCAAACTGCTTCTATAAAAAATTCATAGCTAGAGTTGATGGGATTAGTACGATGAAATGGGATAGTACGGTGATGTTACTGACAACATATGAGAGTTAGGAAGGCTCTTGTCAGACGAGAGATAATATAACAGCCAGAGCTACTGTTTATAAGCATCAGGGAGATTAGAGAGGAGGAAATCTTCGTAGAAAACAGGGTAGAAACGAAGAGGGGAAAGAAGAGGTCACGCGATTATCATCGAGATGCAGCCTTGCTGACTGCCACGTCCACCTACAAGGTGGCAAACAAAGCAGAACCCTCCAAGATAATCAAAAGATGCTGGAGACCATCGTTAGTGTTGCAAAAATTAAGAGAAGTAGCAAACATTTCAAGCGTTGGCGATGAAAGTTGAAAAGAAGGGGACGAAAAAGTGACTGTGAAGATTGACTCCGCAGATGATAATGGAAGCATATTAAGAAATCAATGTAACAGCTAGGGAACTGCCCCAAACCCCGGAGGACCCTTTTCAAAATCTAAAAGTTGTGAGTTTTTCGAAGAAAACGGAAACTTAGAACTTTATATCTTTTGAAGTTAAATGTTTACGTAATTTGGTTTTAAAAATAGCTAATGTTAACGACAATCTAACTTCGAGTGGAAGAGTGGAAGACTCGAAGCGTAGAAGACTGGCAATCAATCAGTTTACACTTACAACCAAGGAACAGCAAAGCACGCAGAAAGCGTAATGGCAGCCAAATCCGTTGGCTACGAGGACAAATCTTGCGTTAAGAATTCAAAAAATGGAAAATGAGCTTGCTACCTTAAGGAAGCTCACTTGCAAGATAACAATACTCAACAAAATCCGGTTAGCAATATAACAGTTAAAAAGGCAGTGACCAAAGCAAACAAATACCGAAATCTACAATTTGTAACAACTCACAATGTTTGGACGTGAAAACCCATAACGACGGCATAACAGGAACCCAGTCTCTGATACCTACGGACGATGACCAAAGGGAACCACAAATCACATCCTGCTATCTTGGGTGTTCTAAGGAGGCCGTAGTTGAATCCCACGAATCAAATGCGTGGTAATCTGCAATGGGGAAACACCAAAACAGGAGAACGAAATCAAAATAAACTCCGATGGATTCATTGAAGCCTTCAGATGAGAGTATGGTCAGAGGTAGATTGAATCCCAATGAGAGCTCTGTAAAGCATTCTCGTGCCCCTAAGGAGAACTTTGAAGGAAGTGAAAATCACAGGTACCAGGATCGGCAACAGTTTTCAGTCATTCAAGGTTTGCACGGGTCAACTGCAGTCCGACCTGAAGATCGTGTCGCCGAAGACCTTGCTTCGTTTAATGGTCTCTTAAACAAATTGCTCCCACCAAGAGTGAAAGTAAAAGATATAAAAGCATTCCGGATTGACATAAAGTCTGAAGACATCCTAGGAACGCCGCAACCACGACCTTTCAAAATTATGCTAGAGAGCGAAGACCAAATCAGAGCGATCCTATCCAAAAAAACCAACCTCCGTCACTAGCATGAAGAGGTTTTTTTAACCGGACTACTCCCTTGCGGAAAGGATAAAACGCCGGGTATTTGTCTTGGAACTTCAATCAAGACTGAAGGCTGGCGAACACAATCGGGCTATTTTCAAGGGAAAGTTAGTTCAAAAGAATACAAATTCTTCATTAAAACAACCGATTGTACTAAGGACAACGGCAGCCACCTAACTAACGCAAAAATCATCAGGGAACCAATTGCCCAAAGACATGTCAGAACTGAGTCCGTAACGCCCAGCGTTCACACTGCAGAAACCAGTGTTACCGAAACTCATCAAGAAACGGAAAAGACATACGACATTGACGTCAGAGGAGACTCTGTAAGGCCCATAAAATTGACAAACACAACAAGAAGTTTGGTTGGTGCAAAATTGAAGTGCTTGTTTAAAAATGCCTAAAGCCTTTTATCAAAACTTGATGAGTTAAAAATTTGCCTTGGCAAAGTATCTCCGGATGTGATAGCAGTAACCGAAACCTGGCTGTCGGACATTCGAGATAGCGAAATAACATTGTCTGGGTACCAAGTATATCGGAGGGACAGAGAAAACCGAGAGGGTGGTGGAATAATTGTCTATGTGAAAGACGCAATTATAATGTCCGACAAGACGAGCCCGTTTGCGTGCAGCACGGAAGCCATATGGTTGAACATCAAGGCTCTTGGCTCTCCATGTCTGGATGTCCTCATTGTCTTTCGGCCACCTAGGATAGACCGAGTCGCAGACACCCACTTGTTAAAACAATTAGAAAATTTATCCAGTCGACCTTATGTCATGATTCTGGGTGACTTCAGCGCACCAGGAATTAACTGGAGCAGTGTTCAATCATCATGCCCGAAATTGACTTTTGATTATACATTCTGCAAAGACCTTGACGACACTCCTCACAAACCATGTCTTCTTCCCTACCAGAACACGTAAAGGAAAAAGGGCTTACTGTCTTGACCTGGTTTTCTCGAAAACATCAGAGAGCATTGACGAGATTATTTCAATGCCTCCGCTCGGTCGTAGTGATCATCTGGTGCTCATGTGGAACTACTCCTTATTCTCCGTTGTACCTGCTATAGAGGAAAAACGGCGTAAAATTTGGCGAAGAAACTTTCATCAGATGCGTACAGATAAAAATGACATCAACCGGACCTCAATGCTTTCGAGCACCATTAACGAAGTTGGGCGTCCTTCCGAAATGTTCTTCTGCAACTGATGGACAACAAATGCCCACTTACTAGTGTCCATCAGAGCAAGCGTCCTGGTTGGCTAGACATCAACTTAAAAAGGGAAATTAACAGGAAGCACAAGTTGTGGAGAAAATATTGCGAGTCTAATCAAATCGCATATTTTAATAAGTATAAAACACAGAGAAAAAAGACTGAGAATCCTTATCCTTAAAATGTGAAGAGAATTCGAGAAGACTTTGCTGCAAAAGGCAACGCAGAATCCAAAAAAAGTCCACAGTTCCCTCCACAGATTTAATATTAATAGGCATCAAATACCGCTGATTAGGACTGCCGTGGGCGTCGAAATTTCTGAAAACAGGGAAAAAGCCGAGTACTTTTCACAGTTCTACTTTTCATTCTTCACAAACGAGGAAATGTTCCTTCATCCCTCAGTGGATAACCCGCCGACTGCAAACATAAGCCACATACTATTCTCAGATTTTCTGATCCAAAAGTAATTAAAAGAACTAAAAAAGTCGAAATCCACAGGACCAGACGAGCTTCCACCCAAGCTTCTTTAAGAACTCGCCAATTTACTTACCGCACCTCTGTCAGTTCCCTTTCCAAAGTCATTTGACTCCGGAACGCCTCATTTTGATTAAATAAATAAATAAATAAATTGTATATTAAAGGCTTAGAGGGCCCCATCATTACAAAAATACGTACCGTGGTTTAAATAAATACAAAGTGGATAATTGCTGCACTATGTGAGCATCCATATGAACAACAGAAATGAGTAGTATGGTAAACATATCCGATTCAAAACGATTTGCCATTTTTAAAACAAAAGTCAACAATCTTTGGCATATACGGTGAACTGGAAAAGAAGCAGAAAAAAAAACTCCTAGGGTTAAATCGGAGGTGGAGTTCAGCTAGCCGCCAATTTAAAAAAAATAGGAGAAAAAACTGCTTCACTAAAACATTAATAGCTAAATGCAATGGGATAGTATTGTGATGTTGCTGACAACGTATGAGGGTTCGGAACGCTCCTTGTAGGTGAGAGATAACATATCAGTCAGAGCTACTGTTTATAAACACCAGTGGAGGTGAGAGAGGAGGAACCCATCGTAGACAACATGGTCGAAACGAAGAGGAAACAGTAGAGGGCAAGAGATCATCATCGAGATGCGACCTTGCTGACTGCACAGTCCATCACCAAAGAGGCGAAATCATCAGAACCCGCCTCAATCATCAACAGAACCTGGAGATTATCGTCAGGGTTGCAAATTCGGAGGAAAGTATCAAGGTTGTCAAGAGTTGGTAATGCTAGTTTAAAAGGAGGGGAAGAAAAAATGAATGCAAAGATTGACTGCATAGAATGATGGAAATATAATTAGAGACCAATATAATATCAAGGCAGCTGCCTCAAATACCAGGAGGACCCTTTTCAAAATCCAAAAGTTGCGAGTTTGGGAAGGAAACAGACAATAAGGACTTTATATCTTCCGAAGTTAAATGTTTGCGTAATTTGGTTTTGAAAATAGCTAATGTAGACGACAACCTAATTTGCAGTGGAGGATTATTCCATTGGAAGCTGGCACATATAACTCCCTTGTACAAAAGTAGTATCCGGGCGTCAGTGACAAACTACAGGCCCATAAGCTTGACATGCATCCTTGGCAAGATTATGGAAAGGATCATCAAGAGCGAATTGGTGAAATTACCAGAGACTCGTTATTTGTTATCCAGTTGTCAACACGGGTTCAGAAAAGGAAGATCCTGCATAACAAATTTGCTGTATTCGCTCCAGAGGTGGATCAAAGCACTTGAAGATAGACACGCGGTTCACATTGCCTTCATTGACTTCCAAAAGGCCTTCCATACTGTGCCACACGAGAGACTAGAACGACAGCTAGAAAGAATAGGAATCAGAGGTTACCTCATCAAATGGATCGAAAACTTCCTCGTGGGTCAGCGCCAGGTTGTTTGCATCGGCCAATAGAGGTCAAGTTCTGCTGCGTTCGAGAGTGGGGTTCCTCAGCGTTCAGTACTCGGGCCAATACTATTTTTAATAAACGTGGAAAATTGTGCCAGGAATCTTGACTGTGAAGCAGCAATGTTTGCCGACGACATTAAAATCTGCAATGTAAATAAATAAATAAATAAATAAATTGTATATTTAAGGTCCAGAGGGCCCCATCATTACAAACTTAGTACCATGGTTTAAATCAATACAAAGTGGATAATTGCTGCACTATGTGAGCATCCATATGAACAGCAGAAATGAGTAGTATGGTAAACATATCCGATTCAAAAAGATTTTCCATTTTTAAAACAAAAGTCAACAGTCGTTGGCATATACGGTGAACTCGAAAAGAAGCAGTAATCCAGAGCTCTGCTGACGAAGATAAACCACAGGTCAAAATAACTCAATTGGAGGAGTGTTTGAATCATTAGCTTTTGCGGTTCAACTTCGATAAATGTATGTACTATACTTCGCTATGGCAACTCATCTGGATTTGCCGAAAGTAGAAGCTACTTGCTTAACGGTGAAACCTTAAAAGACGTGGAAACCCCAAAGGACCTTCGTGTGCTGACGACAACCACTTTAAAACAATCCTCTCACCGCTCAAAAGTGACGAAGAGCGCAATCGCGGTGCTGCATGCCATCAGACGAGCCTTTTTGGATTTCGATAAAGATCTCTTTGCTAAGACTTTTGGAACATTCATTAGAGCACTTGGAATACGCTGTTGAAGCCTGGAAACCCTGAAAAGTTCTAGATCGGAACTGCCTCGAAAGATTACAGAGGAAAGCCACCAAAATGGTTAGTAGTCAAAGCTCCTTCCCATACCCAACCCGCCTGATGAATCTTAATCTGTTCTCTTTGAGTTATAGGCAAATGCGTGGTGATCTCCTGCAGCCATTCCGCATTGTGAAGGGATTGGATTGTTTCCTGGAATTCTCGGACTTCTTTGAATATGTCAACACAAACCATCTCCGAGGTCACTCCTTGAAGCTGCGCGTTCAGCAGGCGAGACTGGATGTGCGCATGTTCTCCTTTTCTGTCAGAGTGGCTAAACTATGGAATGCCCTCGCTGAAGACGTGATGTCACCATCGCTGGAAAGCTTTTAAAAAACCTTGACAGATTTATGTTCCAAAACGAGCCTGAGCGCTGAGGAAGTTATCTTAACCCTCGAGAGTCGTGCACCACTTGTCATATTTTATGATCGCCTTTTTTCTTTTTGGAACCCAAATGAGTTGCTCTGTATACCGCACTTAATTTTACGTTACAAATAGGGTACTCAACGGCCCATGCCTATTTCTCTCAATATATTGAATCAAATGGAATTAAATTCCATATTAAATCATATTTATAGGCAAAAGCTGAAAACGGTTAGTTGTGGAGCTTAGGGGTGGTAAAATTATCATGGAGGAATTACGATAGGCATAAGGTCGATCTACCGGAGTGCGAACATAAACTCGCTGTGCATTTAATTCAGTATAATTCAGTATATATAAGGGAGATAGGCAGAGCCTTTGAAAACCCTATTTACAGATAGACGCTAGCAAAACAAGCAAATGTTACATGGCGATAGTCGTTTTAGTATATCAATCATTGCTGTCGACTAAATATATGTTCATCAAGTAAAAATGCATCAAGTCTTCTTTTAAACATTTCAACGCTTTCAGCCTGAACAACTGAGGCTGGCAGTTTGTTCCATTCGTCAATCACCCGTTGGGAAAAGAAGTTGGCCCGCTTAGACAGTGCCTTGCCGGTGCTAATCAAATATAAATTCTAAATTCTAAAGTTTGGCGTGATTTCTTTTCAGTTTGCATCAAGGTCGATTGCAAATAACCACCAATTTTTTGTTCTCCAACTTTAGAATTTAGAATTTAGAACATATTGAACTCCGTTAGCACTTCACTAGGACTGTTCCGGACAATACTGTTTCAACTGCACGTACGTACTTGCTTCCTGCTCATCTGGAATTTTTCTCGTGCCGAAATTCCTCATAAAACGGCATCAAATCGGAATTTGTTTATCATCTTATTCAAGTTGACTACGCAGCCTCTGCACTAATACAAACTGATAACAACTTAGGAAACCAAACGTGTACAGCCTCGACAAGATCTGAAGTTATCCAGGACCTTCGACATCTCCAAACGGCTGAGTCGTTCCTGCATATTTTTTTATACAATTTACAGTTTTTTTAAAGCGTTTTCGAACGACAAGGCGCTTTTTTTGCTCATATTACTGCAAATACTCGCCATATTTCAAACCCAGTTGGAATATTTCGTAATACGCCCAAAAGAGAACATACGCATACACAGTGTTTTTTATACTCATGGACTCAAAAAAATTGTTTGCTTGCAGCAAAACCAGTAATAACACTTCCTTTAAAGGAAAGCATGTTGAGCTGGCTTTTCAATTCAATTCAATTCAATTTATTGAGGGAAATAGGCATGGGCCTTTGAGTACCCTATTTGTAACGTAAAATTAAGTGCGGTATACAGAGAAACCGTGTGGGTTGCAAAGGTACAAAAGGCGGTCATAAAATATGACAAGTGGTGCAAGACTCTCGAGGGTTAAGATAAATTCCTCATCGCTCAGGCTCGTTGCGGAACATAAAACTGTCTAGGTTCTTTTTAAAACTTTCCAGCGATAGTGACATCACAACGTCTTCAGGGAGGGCATTCCATGGTTAAACCACTCTGACAGAGAAGGAGAACTTGCGCACATCCAGTCTCGCCTGCTGGACACGCTGTTTCAATGGGTGACCTCGGAGATGGGTCGTGGCGGCAAATTCAAAGAAGTCCGAGAATTCCAGGCAACAAACTTAAACCTTTTTCCGTGAGCTATTGCAGAGCCTCACAGAAAAAATCCAGGCTTTTATTCCGTTTAAGATTTTTAATTCACATACAGCTTCTTCTACTGTTCCGCATTTTCTCCAGAACAGACTTAAAAAAATTACGAAAGCAACTTAAAAGATTCATCTAAAAGCTCTTTGTCAGTTCATTTAAGGATTGCACAAATATTTGAATTAGCATCGAGAATAAGGCTCGCGCGAGATAAGCGTAGGGAGTCTCGGGCACTAAGTGATGCCAATTCATCCAAATCTGTTGCTCAAATCTTTCATGTTCGGTCATCGGCTAAGCGTCTGAATGTAACTCCGCCCTTACTCGACTGTAACAAAAAATTTGTTACAGATGATTTGGGCAAAGCAGAATTGTTAAACTCGTTTTTTGCCAACCACTTTACCAATGAAACTAGCCCCACTCCCACAATTACTCTGCTTTCAAATTCGCTTCTAACAACTATTAATTTCTCGCCTTCATGTATTCAAAAAAAGAAATAGCTCACCTAAAAAAATTCACATTCAGTTGGAACTGATAACATTCCAAACTCACTTATTAAACAGTTAAGGGATTTTCCACCTTTACTAAGCAAATTATTCTCAGTATTTCTCGAAAATGGTTTCTTCCCCGATTATTGGAAAACTTCTATTATAATACCAGTTTTTAAATCTGGTTCCCACTCGGACATTCATAACTATCGCGGTGTTCATAAAACGCCCTCTCTTGCTAAACTCTTCGAAAAACTAATTGCAAAACAAATCACGGATTTTTGCATAAACAATCAAATTATCAACTTTTCCCAACACGGTTTCTTACCGGACCGGTCTTGTGAAACCTGCCACATGTATTTTTCTAAATCTACTAACCTCTCTTCGTAATGATCATCTATCTGTAGTAGTTATCTATTTTTGATCTTAGTAAGGCATTCGATGGGTGCCTCATAAACGACTTCTAGCTAAACTAGAAGCTATAGGATTCGTAGTCCCTTACTGACTTTATTAGATCATACCTAAATGATCGAAAACAAAAAGTTTTAGTAGGGTCCTCATACTCAAGTGCTACCCCGATTGTTAGTGGTGTCATTCAAGGTACCGTATTAGGTCCTTTGTTGTTCTTACTGTATATAAATGATATTTCATCGATAGTTAAACATTCTCAATCTTTTATTTATGCTGATGACCTCAAATGCGTGTATTCCTTCTCTAACTCTACGACCGAACGGTGCCTAGAACAAATTCATTCAGACTTAGACGCTCTATCGGCCTGGAGCTCCACATGGCTAATGGAGTTCTCACCTACTAAGTGTCGCTACATGAGTTTTTGGCCTGTAAGGCTGCCGCAACCTCTTATCTTTTGAAGGTTGCCATATGATTGAATGTTCCTCCATCAAGGACTTGGGCTTAAGCTACACCAATAAATTAGATCTTTCGCCCTCATGCCGATAGAATTACGGCCAAAGCTGCTCAGATTTGCGGCTTTATTTCTTATAATTTCTACCTTCCTGAAATTAAATTAAGACTTTATCGTATGTTTGTACTTCCCATTCTTGAATTTTTGCTGTCCTTTTCTTCGGTTTGATGAACGAATCTAGCCGTTCAAAAATTGAAAAATGTCCAAAGACATTTCACAAAAAAACTCCTATTTCCGACTCTTTCAACTACTTCCTACTCAACCAGGTGCCAGCTAACGAAGCTAAAATTTCTTTGGGTCAGGAGACTTGTAGCAGGCTTTTGTCTCCTTTTCCGACTTAATAATAGTTCAACTCTCCCAAAGCTTTCTGTCATTACCCCCGTTAGTCTTCCTTATAACCTCAGAAATTCTGCACTAATTATACCTCCCCCTGCATCCTCCACGTGTAAACGCTCTCTTCTTTTGCTTCTAGGTATAGTTTTTCTTTGGAATAACTTGCCAATTGAAATTAGGTCGTTAACTAGTCTATCTGCATTCAAGCGAAATCTGCACATTTATCTTAACACTGATTCTATTAACCTTTTTATTTTTCCTCATCTTTTTCCCAGTAGCTTTCCCCATGACTCGGAGAAAGGACCATCGGGAATTTGAGTAACCCTCTTGAAACTATATTTACGCTACCTCGAGACGCCCATGAACTATAATGTCTCCTTATATCACCCGTCCTTCAAACGATGACGTCATTCGGACGTACAAATTCGGTGGTCCACAGTCTTAAATGCTGCGGTTTCTTTGGATACTAACCATCATCAGAATTCAATTCTGGATCCTATGATGCTGGGACTTAAGTGTATTGTCGCATTTTCGTGAGATTCTGTTTCATACGCCTAAGTGACCAAGAACGAATAACCTTGACGTTTCATTATCTCATTCTGAAATGCTATTGCAATATGACCCTATTCTACCACCTGACCATTTTTTCCTAAGCAGTTTTTTTCTCCTACCTTCTATTCGAAAATGAAGGCCTATTGAACTCTGCCTCTATTTTCATGGTAGGAGTTTTTTTTCACTGCCTATTTTTTCTTGTTCACCATTAATTTTAAAACATTGCTAACTGTTGACATAGCAGGACAAGTTATGAATTTGTACATTTTATCTGCACACATTGTCATAACTTTATTTCGTTACTAATGTTTGCTTAGACAGTACCTTCCCGGTGCTAACCAAATATAAATTCTAAATTCTAAATACAATCCCTTCACAATGCGGAATGTCTGCAGGAGATCACCACGCATTTGCCTTTGGCATCCATGACTGGCCCTCGATCAGTTTACACTTACAACCAAGGACCAGCAAAGCGCGCAAAAACCGTAATGGCAGCCAACTCCGTCGGCTACGAGGACGAATCTTGTGTGGGATGTTCTTATATTCTAGTAAGAGTTCAAAAACTGGAAGATGAGCTTGCAGACTTAAGGAAGCTTTTGCAAGATAACAATACTCGACGAAATACGGTAAAAATATTACAGTTAAAAAGTCAGTGACCAAAGCACCTACAGTTCTAAAAACAACAACTTGTAACAACTCACAAAGTTCGGACGTGAATACCAATGACGACCGGATAACAGGAACACAATCCCTGAATCCTAAGGACGACGACCAAAACGAATCACAAATCACATCCCTCCCAACTTTGGTGCTCTAACAAGCCCGTAGTGGCATGCCCAAGGAACAAACCCGCGGCAATCTGCAATGGGGAAACACCAAAACACCACCAAATTGGATAACGTTCCGACTTCAGTCTCGACTTCTACCGGCTATCCCAGCAGTTCTAAAGAATCCTTAGCTGAGAGCGAAAAAACCAATGAGTGGCAAGATAAAATTGGGAAAAAACATAATACGGCTATAAAGTTTAAAAAGATCACAATAAATCCATCTGGTCACTCAGAGGAAAATATGGTCAGCAGTGTCCTGAAAGACGCCCTAGACCGAGAGAACTGCGTTGTTATCCAGGGCCTACCTTAATCAAATGCTTACACCTCAAAGGAAAGGATATCTGCTGATCTTGCTTTGTTTCAGCACCTGCTGAACAATATACTTCATTCGGGAGAGAAGATAACCGTTCGAGCAGCCTTCAGGATAGGAAAAAAAGATATTGAACAGTCAGAAACTGTGAGACCACGACCTATAAAAATCGTCTTGGAAAACCAGGAAGAGGCTAAGCTACTTCTCTCGAGAAAAACCAAACTTCGAAACTCTCATAAGCAGGTTTTTTTTCAGCCGGACTACTCTCCTGCAGAACGTCTGAAACGCCGCGAATTAGTGATAGAAATGAATAGGATACTTGCAGCTGGAGAGAACAGTTTGATTATTTTCAAGGGACGTGTGATTCAGAGAAACGCAGCATTACTCTGGAACCAGGCAAAGCTAATGATGGCAGTGATACAGTAGTATTGGCACACTCAAGACAAACGGAATTTGGCAGGGCTGAGTGCCGCCAACTTAAATTTCTGTATACAAACGCCCAAAGTCTGCTTTCGAAGCTCGACGAACTGAGAATTCAGGTAGCCATTCTGTCTTCCGATATTATAGCAATCACAGAAACATGGCTGTCACAGAACATCAGCGATTGCGAAGTAGCCTTATCCGGATACCAGTTGTTCAGGAGAGACCGCACTCACCACCAGGGTGGAGGAGTTGCGATGTATGTTAAAAGCAATTTCACAGTGTGTGAAATGACAGAGAAGATTAACAATGGTATAATTCAGTATAATTCAGTATATATAAGGGAGATAGGCAGAGCCTTTGAAAACCCTATTTACAGATAGACGCTAGCAAAACAAGCAAATGTTACATGGCGATAGTCGTTTTAGTATATCAATCATTGCTGTCAACTAAATATATGTTCATCAAGTAAAAATGCATCAAGTCTTCTTTTAAACATTTCAACGCTTTCAGCCTGAACAACTGAGGCTGGCAGCTTGTTCCATTCGTCAATCACCCGTTGGGAAAAGAAGTTGGCCCGTACTTCAAGTTTGGCGTGATTTCTTTTCAGTTTGTATTGGTGACCTCGGAGACTTGTCATGTTTGCCAATTCAAAAAAGTTGGCCATCTGAAGAGCACAATCAACTCCTCTGACCAGTTTGAAGACTAAGATCATATCCCCTCTGTATTGCCTATAAGAGAGAGGAAAAATTTTAAGTCTTTCTAGGCGGCCCTCATAGGGTAGGCATTCCAATCCGCTGACTAGTTTCGTTGCCCTCCGTTGAACTTTCTCCAGCAGAGCGTAGTCATGTTTCGTCCAAGGGCGCCACGCCTGAACGCAATATTCCAACACCGGCCGGATAAATGTTCCATAAACGCGCCCAAAAAGCTCTCCGTCAAAATTAACGAAGGACCTCCTGATTGCGCCTAAGATGCACATTGCTTTCTTTGCGATATTCGCACAGTGCGACGATGGTTTGAGAGTTGGTGTTATCCATATACGCAAGTCCTTTAGAATATTTACCTCCTGGAGTTGGTGACCACTGATGGAGTACTGGTATTCAAACTCAATCAGCCTTCTGGAACTAGACCGCAGTCGGATTATTTGGCATTTGTTAAGATTAAGGTTCAGCAGCCACTCATCACACCATGTTTGCAAGCGATCTAAGTTTTGTTGTAATTTTCGCGCATCCTCCGGTTTTTCAATCGAGTTCCATAACTTCAAATCGTCAGCGAACATTACCTTCTCGCATGTCAGACAATCCAGGCAGTCGTTTACGTATATCAGAAACAAAATGGGACCCAGAACGCTGCCCTGCGGAACTCCACTGTGAACGGTTTCCCAGTGAGACTTGGTGTCTCCGATACAAAACACGCTGGCGCCTGTCTGTGAGAAAGTCGGCCAACCATTTGAGTAGGTTGCCAGTCACACCCATTTGACGGAGCTTAAAGATCAGACGTTTGTGTGGAACCCTGTCAAAGGCTTTGCTAAAGTCAATGTAGACCGCATCGACTGACAAACCCATTTCTAATGATTTTGTCCAACTTTCCATGGATGTGAGCAAGTTTGTGAGGCAGGATCGACCACTTCGAAATCCATGTTGATATGAACTTAGCAAGTTATTCTCTTCAAGATGCCTCATCAGTTCCGTTTTGATTATCTTCTCCATCATTTTGCAACAGATACTTGTGAGGCTGACTGGTCGGAAACTGTTTGGTGATGTCCTCTCTCCTCCTTTATAGATGGGGGTTATGTTGGCTATCTTCCACTCGGTAGGCAGAGCCCCCGCCTCCATCGAACTTTCAAATATCTTTGAGAGCGGAAGGGCCAGCTGTTCTGTGAGTTCATTGAGAACTTTTGCGGATATACCATCTGGGCCAGGTGATTTAGTGGGCTGTAGCTGTTTCAGAGTTTTTCTTACTGTGTCCATTGGGAACGACACCGTGCTTATTTTGTTTGTAGATGTGGCAGTACTGTAGTATTCATCCTCGTCAAAAATGGTTCCTCGGTATACACGGACATAAAGAAATTGGATAAGAGGCAGGTCTTATCAGAGTTATCAATTAACCTGTTTCCCCTGATTGTCTTTAAGACAAGGAATGCAGTCGCGATTTCGTTTTTGCCTTATTAACGTAAGCATAAAACCTTTTCGAATTTCTTGGTATGTCTTTGACTATTTCTGACTCAAAGTTTGATCTTTCTTTTTCTCAGAAGATTCCGACACCGATTTCGCTGTTTCTTAAAAGCGGAAAAATGTTCAGGTTGTTGATATCTGGCATATGTTCTCCACAGTCTTCTTTTTCTTCTTGAGATTCCTTTTTATTTCCGATGTCACCCACTCGGGTCGGGGAGACGCATGATCGCCTTTTAAGTGGGCAGAATTTCTCTACCAACTGCTGAATCAATTTACTAATGAAGAACCAGGCAGCATTTGGGTCAGGTACATGTGCAGGGCTCCAGTCTATCCCATTCAGTAATTCTTTCATTTTGGGATAATCCCCTTTCCATACATTTCTCTGCCTAACTGTACGACGTTTTGGGTACAGAAAAATGACTGTACTCCCAAGCAAGAACACAATGATCACTTCGTCCAAGCGGCACGTAAGAACTTAATGCAAGGATGCAATTGTCGTCTCTACTAATGATTAGATCCAAACAGCTTGACTGCTGCCCATTTCGGAACCGGGTCTTCATTGTGACATGTTGGGTAAGAAACTCCTCATTTACCAACTGAAGTAATTTCTGTTCGAATGAATTTTCCGATCGCGAACAGTACATTGACACCCAATCGATATCGGGAGCGTTGAAATCTCCAAGTATTAATAAATGTTTACTACGGCAGATTTGCTTTACCTCTGCGATGAGTGCTTCGTCCGTGTCCATTCGCTGACCTGGGGGTCGATATACCACGGCAATATGGAGGTCTGGTTGGTTTGGGACTTTCAGTTTACAACAAAGTATTTCGCAAGACGAGATCCTACTTGGCGAGGGCCCATCCGGAATAAAGTCAATGCCTTCTCGTATAAACATTGCGATTCCACCACCCCCTACGTCCGTTTCTATCCATGCGGATAAGCTGAAAACCGTCTATTCGGACTTCGGTGTCTGCGATTTGTTCATTTAACCATGTTTCAGTTAGAGCTATGAAGTCAGGTTGTAAATGGTCCACGACCAGTTTAATTTCATCCATTTTGTTCAATAGACTCTGCACATTTGTGTACATCATTTTAATCTTGTTTCCTTGCCTCGATTTCTGAAGATTTTTAGTTCTTTCTTCCACATGGAGATTTTTGCTGGATATTTCACAAGATATATCCAGTCTCCCTGTCTGGGTTCAAATCTATAGGCATTTGGTAGGGCTTTTTGACCGGCGTGGTTGCCGTCAATTTCACCGGATGTTCCCATAAAAACGAGCGCACCGTTTTGACTATTTTGTTGTCTACTATTTTCAAGTTTTGTTCCCCTCGTATTGACGTCTTTTTCAATTCTGCTACCAGTGTCCTCATTTTCATCCGATCGGTGGGAGAGTAATCCGGCTGAAAAAAACTCCACGATGATTCTTTCGTAGTTGGGACTTTCGAGAGAGCAATAGATCTACCTGCTGTTTACTCCCCAAAAACGACTTTTTAATGGTCTTGGTCGAACCTCATGCGTTTCATTTGTAACGAGAGGTCCCAATCGAAAGATCTTTTTGATGTCGACTGTCACACCAGTTTCTTGCGTATCATTCAATAAATTTTGGAATGTCAGCAGATCCTGTTTTACCCTTTCTTTTGGCGTTTCCCCAGTAGCCTCGGAGACTCCCTGAACTACCAGACAAACATGACCTGTCAGGAAAAAAACTCGTTTCTGCATCCTGCTTTCTTTTTAGTGATTGAAGGTTGAATCATACCCTTTGATACAGTCTTTAATACTGTGTTCAAATTTGTCTTCATCGGTGAGCCTGTTGGTTCATTTGCAGACATCTCTATGGACCTTTCAAACTGCGTGAGTTCTCCTGACAATGCGTTTGCACGAATAGCACCCGGGAAACCTGCATTTTGGTTTATGGCATCCAGGTCTGTCGATAAGTCGTAGGCCACTTTTTCCGCCATTACTTTGCTGGTTACCATGCCCTGCTTCATTGTTGTTCGATGGACATGTAAAAGCATGCTGCTGTCGCTCGTCCGTGGCAGTAAAGAAACCTTACGATTACTGTTTTTGACTTTTCAGAGACCGTCGATCGCTGATTTACTTTTTGTGCAGTCGGATTCTATGTGCATTAGATTTCCCGAACCTGGGGAAACGCAAGACATAATTTCCTCCTCGCTTATTTTCTTTCTGGTCATCTGTATTTCAACTGACTCAGAGGTTTGTTCTAATGACTTTGTTCTTTTTCTCTTTTTGTTGCGCTTAATGTTTTGCCTATTGACTTCTACCGTTTCCTTGTGATAATTATGTTCAAGCTTGCTGATGTTTTTCGGCTCATTCGCATCGTGTTTCGGCGAGTTAATTTTATTATGTTTTATGAGGACTGATATTATTTCCGATAGGAGATCGAGGTCTCCTTCTAATCTCAAAACTCTGGTTGTGAGTCCTCGGCATCCATCACAGTGTGCCAGCCCTTCACTGTTTAGCTTAGTTTTGGTAATGTTCAGTAGTTTACTGCTTTCTTCATTATTGCTGCTTTGTGGTTCTTCTCGGTCTGCTGAGAGTGACTTGAGTATTTCTGGTAAGTTTTTGTCACATGAAATCGAAAACGGTTTACAAAGATAGGAGAGATCATTATTTTTGTAGTGTATACTATTTGTTTTTTCTGCTGGTTTCCCGGGCGTGGCCGAGCGGTCAAGAGCATCAGTAGCTAATCGAGAGGTTGGTGTTTCGAGTCCTGGCTGAAGCGGTGAATAATTTTTTTCGCATGGTCGGGTCGTGAACATTTGCGTTTCCCATGCCAGCAAGATCTATACGAGGATGCATTAAGTTTTTAACGAGCAGCTTAAATTATCAAGCGAATAGTTTACTGAGCACAAAAAGAAGTGCTTTTTCCGAACCGAATTCACTATCGAATGTTACTACGAAGCAAAGAATGATGCAACCTTCGAAGTGATCCAATGACAACTTATTTCGTTTAGTCCTGACTTTGGGAACAGATTATTGGCCAAAAAGTCAAAAAGCTTGGAGACGAGCGAATTTCAAACGGAGGTCCAACGACGCCGCAATAGAAACAATATGAGCAATAAATGCGCCTATTCGTTCAAAACCACTTTAAAAAAACAATAAATGATAGGAAGAATATTCAGGAACGACTCAGCCGTTTGTAGAGGTCAAAGGTCCTGGATAACTTCAGATCTTCAAGGGGGTTTTGCACTTTTGGTCCACTGAGCAGTTGACAGTATTTATTGGTGAAGAGGCTGTTTTTATCAAGTCGACGAAGGTGATAAACAAATTCCAATTTGATGTCGTTTTGTGAGGTAATTCGGCACAAGAAAATTTCCAGAAAAATTCAAAGAGCAAATTACGTTCGTGCAGTGGCAGTTTTAATGTCAGAATCCGAACAAGCGAAGTGTTAACGATTTTCAAACTTTCCAAGTCGGAGAACAAAAAGATACGTGGTTCCTTTGCACACGATGACCTAAAAATTTGGTATTGAGGCTATTTGGCTGAAAATAAAGACGCGGGGATCGCAGTCCTTTGAAGTCATGACTCTCTACAGACCACCGCGGACAGACACTGACGCTGATACTTGTTTGTTGGAGAACATAAAGGAGATTGGTAGTCGACCTGATGTTGTTCTAATGGGTGACTTCAATGCACCCAGCATTCGATGGAACGATCTGCTGGCGCAGTGCTCAAAGTTGTCCTTCGATCACCGTCTTCTTAAGTCAACACTTGAAGCTCTTCTCAAACAACATGTATTTTTTCCAACAAGAACGCGTGGAGGACAACAGGCTAGTTGTTTAGATCTCGTCTTCACTAAAGATCCTGACAGTATAAACGAGGTTCACTACCTACCTTCACTTGGTCGAAGTGATCATGCAGTACTTTCATGGGAGTATGGTTTATATTCGGTGCCACCTGCAATGAATGAAACCAGGCCCAATCTATGGCGGGGAGACTTTTGCAAGATGAGAGCTTAGGCATCACGAATGGACTGGGTTCTTTTCTTCTCCGGGAATGTCTCTGAGGACTGGAATTTATTTAAGGAGTGGTTGTTGAACCTAATAAAATGCCACTGTCCGCCATCAAAACTAACGATATCTAACAGACCAGTGTGGCTAACAAGGGAACTGAAACGAGAGATTAACAGGAAAGGAAGGCTTTGGAAGAAATTTTGCCGATCCAATGCAAATTTAGCCTTGCAAACATACAAAACGCAAAGGAACAAGGTAAAAAGCTTAATCTTCAACAGCCGACGGGATTACGAGAGGGATTTGCTCCAGTGAGCAGTTCACAATCCCAAATTGCTCTACAGCTATGTAAAAAAAGCACACGAAACAGGAACCCAATTCCTGTAATGAGAAACGATGATGGTTTCGAGATTACAGAAATTCAAAACAAAGCTGAACACTTTTTCACAGTTCTTTTCAGTCAGTTTTTCACCCGAGAAGCAGTTTTTTATTCCATCTAGTTGCGAGACTATGGGAGCACCAATTATTCAGGATATGCTCTTTCGAGAAGAGGCGGTCTTTGAAGAATTAAAAAGTCTGAACGCATGCAAATCCCCTGGCCCCGACGAGATTCCAGCAAAGTTACTCCTCGAACTTGCTCGAGAGCTGGCCAAACCGCTATCCTTTCTGTGCCAGAAATCGTTTGACACGGAATGCTTCCTACCGACTAGAAAACAGCCCACATCGCACCGCTTCACAAAAGCGGTAATCGTGCATTTGCTAAAAACTACAGGCCTGTCAGCCTGACCTCAATCTGTTGCAAGGTTATGGAGAAGCTTGTCAAAAAGGAATTGATGATTTATTTAGAAACCCATAACCTCTTATCAACTGCACAATACGGCTTTCGTAGGGGAAGATCGTGTGTTACGAACTTACTTTATACTATGCAAAGCTGGACAAAAGCACTCGATGCAAAAATACACTGTGCATGTGGCCTACATTGATTTCCAGAAGGCATTCGATAGTGTTCCGCACCAGCGTCTCCTTTATAAGTTAAGAATGTTTTGGTATTGGAGGCAAACTTCTTGCGTGGATCAAGAATTTTTCTCGTCGGTCGTTCCCCAAGTGGTCTGCGTAGGCGGATCGCGATCAAAAGCGCACAGTCATCGAGAGTGGATTTCCGCAAGGTTCAGTTCTCGGACCAATCCTATTTCTCTTGTTTATTAATGATTGTGTACAGGAATTTGGACTGTGACTTTGCTATGTTTGCGGACGATATAAAAATTTGGAAAGTTATCAACAATGCTGCCGATGGAGACGATTTCCAAGAAAATCTCCATCGATTGGACGAGTGGTCCCGCAAATGGCTCTTGTCCTTCAACTCAAACAAATGCGCCCTGCTACATCTGGGAAATCGGAATCAGGTCACTGATATGCGACCCTACTTTTGAACGGTATGCCACTCCGAGAAAACACACACACAGAAGGATCTCGGCGTTTGGATGACAGACAACCTGAAGCCTTCTACGCAATGCTGCAAGGCGGCTAAATCCGCCAATTCAATGCTGTACTCTATCAAGCGGGCATTTAAAGTTTTTGATGAAGACTGCTTTTCTAAAGTCTTTGGTACGTTTGTTAGGCCCCATCTTGAATATGCGATCCAAGCCTGGCTACCGTGGACCCAACAGGACTACAAAATGCTCGAAAAGGTTCAGCGACGAGCCACAAAAATTAGTAAGAGGTCAAGGGAACTGCCATATGAGATTCGCCTAAATAACCTACAGCTCTATCCTCTGAGTTATAGGCAGTTGCGCGGAGACTTGATACAAACCTTCCGTATCGTGCGTGGCATGGATTGCGCCCTCCTATGTGATGACTTTTTTTCCAACTTGCTACTACGAATAATCTCCGAGGTCATCCATTCAAACTAAGTGTGCCCCAAGTAAGATTGGATGTGAGGAAGTATTTTTTCACCAACCGTGTCTTGAAACCGTGGAATAACCTACCTGAGGCGATTGTAATGTCCCAGTCTGTGGATATATTTAAACATCGGCTTGACATACATATGTTGCTGCACCAGGAAGATTATGTGACTACTTTACCTTAACAATATCCGTGTACCACGTAAATCTGCCTGCATTCACTTGACTGTAACTTTTTTACATTGCTTATTATTCTTCCGACTTTCTGTATCAAATAGGGATTTCAAAGGCGTAAGCCAATTTATTTTAAAAAAATACTGAACACTGAACACTGAACACCTCATCTTTTCTCAGTAGCTTTCACCATGACTCGGAGAAAGGACCATCGGGAATTTAAATGACCCTCGTGAAACTATATTTTCGCTACCTCGTGTCGCCCATGAACTATGATGTCTCCTTATATCACCAGTCATCCAAACGATGATGTCATTGGGACGTACGCATTCGGTGGTCCACAGTCTAAAATGCTTCCGTTTCTTTGGATACTTACCATCATCAGAGTTTAATTCTGGATCCTAAAGATGCTGAGGACTTAAGTTCATTGACGCATTTTCGTGAGATTTTGTTTCATACGCCTAAGTGATCAAGAACGAATCACCCCGACGTTTCATTATCTCATTCTGAAATGCTTCTACCGTATAACCCTACTCTACCACCTGAACATTTTTTCATAAGCAGTTTTTTTCTCCCTCCTTCTATTCAAAAATAAAGGCTTATTGAACTCTGCCTCCATTTTCAGGGTAGGAGTTTTTTTACTGCCTAATTTTTCTATTTCACCATTTATTTTAAAACATCGCTAACTGTTGACATAGCAGGACAAGTTGTGTATTTGTACATTTTATCTGCACACATTGTCATAACTTTATTTCGTTACTAATGTTTGCTTAGACAGTGCCTTGCCGGTGCTTACCAAATATAAATTCTCAAATTGAATTGAACATAATAAAAAAAGTTGGAACACCCCAAAAAGGCTATATGGCTTAATACAAATAAAACTCAGGAAATTATGTCTGCCCTTAGGTCTGTAGACGGAAGATTGGAGACCGACGACCAGGTTAAATTATCCCTTCTTTCCAAATTCTTTTAGAACCTCTTCACCCGAGAGCCTTATTCTTTTGATGCTATTCTACCCGTTTGTCAACCAATGTTTCCCCTCCTTTCCCTTCATCCTCCTCTTCCTCCTCCTCCACAACAGAGGACCTAGACTTTTCACCGACCATATTTAGGGCCGAATTACTCCGTATAAAGCTTGCCATGTCGCCTGGGCTGGATAGAATTCCTGCATTAGCAATTAGAGAAATTGCTGATGAACTGTGTAAACCACACTCCATCGTATTTGAAAAGTCCTTTATATAGTGATAGGCGAACTCCCGGAAGAATGGAAGTGTGCATTCATCGCCCGGATCTATAAGGGAGGTTCACGACTGGACGGTGAATATTTTCGCCCTGTCAGTTTAAATCGCATATGGTGCAAAATAATGGAGGATATTATCAGGAGGCGTTTGATGGACCACCTGAGGAACAATCAAATATTATGAGATGTCCAAACATGGCTTCCGTTTGGGACTTCCCTGTCTCACTAATGCTCCTAAGTCTCAGGAGAAGTGGAAAAAGGCCAGAGATAAGGGTAATTCAATACATTTAATATTTTTGACAATAAGAAGGCATTTGATAGCGTACCACACAGGCTTCTTTTATAGAAGATTTGGGACGTGGGAATTTGAGGAAAACTTTCCATTTGCATCAAGATTTTATTGTCTTTCAGAAAACAGAGTGTATTTGTTCGAAACTATTTTTCAGAATTAGCAAAAATAGAAAGTGGTGGCACAGAGGGTTCTGTTTTGTCGCGCTACTCTTCATAATCTACGTGACGGACTGTCTACAATACTTAGATTTTGAGGCTGTCATGTTTGCAGATGACATAAAAATATGGATTTGAAGTCAGCTGCACTGACGACGCAAAAGGTTTTCAATCGAATATCGACAAACTGAGTGCCCGGTTTGCCAGGTGTCGTCTTAAGTGTAATGTATCGAAGTGCGTGATCAAAACCATAAGCGCCGGTATAAATGTATCTTGAAAAGCACCACTACTTTATTAACGGCCCTGTATTCAAAGAGATGGACACACACAAACATCTCGGCATGTAAACAACTGCGAATCGTATGCCCTCAGTACACTCTAAGCTATATAATGCTATAATGCTATATTGAATTGCATCAGACGTGCGTTTAAAATTTTTTCCACTGATCCATCCGGAAACGTTTTTGGCGTCTTTGTGATATCACATTTAGATTACGGAATACCAGCCTGGACACCGTGGTGAAGAAATATTGTGACCTCCTCAAACAGGTGCAACGGATAGCAACAAGGATGGTCGATGGTCTTAAGGCTTTACATTATCAAGATAGATGGAAAAACCTGACTTTTTTACTCTTTCCTACAGGCACTTCAGTGAAGCCTGCTCTGAACATTACGTATTATGCGAGGCAATGATGCCTCCCTGAGAACAGAGGATTTCTTCGAGCTTGCCTGCACAACGTACCTGCATATTCATCCTTACAAGGTTAAATAGCGAACGCATACCATTGAACCCCAGAAAGTGTTTCTTCAGCCAACGAGTGGGTACGACCTTGAAACTCGTTACAAAGTGAGACGGTTAGCGCTGACAACATTTTTGTTTTTAAAAGAAGGCTTGATGGCATAATATTTGACAAAAGATGACTCTCACAACATGATAACTTAAAGACAGCCCTGTATACTATTTCGGGCTCCACCGTTCTTTCACAATTTTTCACCATTAAACGGGAAAAAGTATTCGAAGTAATGTTATGTTTTGACTTGGAAACATTTGAAACTGTCCGCAATTTTATATTGACTCTACATTTTCAAAGAATTTTTTTTGAAAGCGTCTTTATTTTTATATATATTATTATGATTGTTAAAAAATTTGCTTTCAAACTAACTTGCCAAACTTATTTTTTAACTCAGTCTGTTAGTAGTATATTTATTCCGTTTTTAACATCATTTATGCTCGACTTAATTTGAAAGCGCAACGAGCCGCACGCGTAGGTTTTGATAAAGCTTTATGAAACGAATGGTAACAGCTGTTTCGTACAGCTTGATCAAACATAATCAACCATATGTTATCATATACAAATATGAAGACTACAGGACTGCATTGAAAGTTTAATTCAGTATAATTCAGTATATATAAGGGAAAATAGACAGAGCCTTTGAAAACCCTATTTACAAATAGACGATAGCAAAAATAAGCAAATGTTTACATGGCGATAGTTGTTTTAGTATATCGATCATTACTGTCGACTAAATATATGTCCATCAAAGTAAAAATTCATCAAGTCTTCTTTTAAACATTTCAACGCTTTCAGCCTGAACAACTAAAGTTGGCAGTTTGTTCCATTCTTCAATCACCCGTTGGGAAAAGAAGTTGGCCCACACTTCAAGCTTGGCGTGTTTTTATTTCAGTTTGTATTGGTGACCTCGGAGACTTGTCATGTTTGCAAATTCAAAAAAATCGGCCATCTGAAGAGCACAATCAACTCCACTGACCAGTTTGAAGACTTAGCTCATATCCTCTCTGCATTGCCTATAAGAAGGAGGAAAATTTTAAGTCTTTCTAGTCGGCCCTCATAGGGTAGGCATTCCAATCCGCTGACTAGTTTCGTCACCCTCCGTTGCACTTTCTCCAGCATAGCGTAGTCATGTTTCGTCCAAGGGCGCCACCCGTCCTCCAAACGATGACGTCATTCGGACGTACAAATTCAGTGGTCCACAGTCTTAAATGCTGCGGTTTCTTTGGATACTAACCATAATCAGAATTCAATTCTGGATCCTATGATGCTGAGGACTTAAGTTCACTGACGCATTTTCGTGAGATTCTGTTTCATACGCCTAAGTGATCAAGAACGAATCACCTCGACGTTTCATTATCTCATTCTGAAATGCTACTGCAGTATTACCCTATTCAACCACCTGACTATTTTTTCCTTAGCAGTTTTTTTCTCCTACCTTCTATTCGAAAATGAAGGCCTATTGAATTCTGCCTCCATTTTTCATGGTAGGAGTTTTTTCACTGCCTATTTTTCTAGTTCACCATTAATTTTTAAAACATTGCTAACTGTTGACAAAAGCAGGACAATTTATGAATTTGTACATTTTATCTGCACACATTGTCATAACTTTATTTCGTTACTAATGTTTGCTTAGACAGTACCTTCCCGGTGCTAACCAAATATAAATTCTAAATTCTAAATATTCCAACACCGGCCGGATAAATGTTCCAAAAACACTCCCAAAAAGCTCTCCATCAAAATAAACGAAGGATCTCCTAAATTTTGCCTAAGATACACATAGCTTTCTTTGCAATATTCGCACAGTGCGACGATGGTTTGAGAGTGGGTGTTATCCCCAAATGATGATATATCATCATTAAATAAATTAGTAGGTCATAGATATTCGACGCCTCAGCCGAGCACGAGTGGCGTTTTTAAAGGCACCGTTCTAGGCCCCCTTCTCTTCATTCTGTACATTAACGAAATTTCAACTTTACTCACAAATTCACAAAATTTTGTTTACGCTGACGACCTCAAGTGCATTTATTCATTTTCTAAACACACTGCTAATAGTTCCGTTGACAAAATCAACACTGATCTACTTATGCTCTCACGTTGGAGCTGTATTTGGCAGATGGAATTTTCTCCATTCAAGAGCAGTTTTATGTGTTTTGGTCCTGCAAAGCTTCCTAGACCCCTATTATTTCAAAATAGTACACTTTTAGAACGATGAACCATAAAAGACTTAGGTCTAAGTTACACGAACAAGCTAGCATTATCGCCTCATGCAGATCGAATTTCTGCAAAGGCTGCCCAGATATGTGGTTTTATATCGCATACTTTCTTCCTTCCGGAAATAAAGTTAGACCTATACCGCATGTTTATTCTTTCTATTCTAGAATACTGCTGTCCCATCTTTGGGCTGATGAACGCCTCTGACCGCAGTAAGATTGAAAAAGTTCAGAGGGTTTTTACTCGAGAAGTATTTCCTCTTCCTGGATCCAGTATCTCTTAAACGGATAGATGCCAGTTAGCAAACATTAAATTTCTGTGGGTTAGAAGACTCGAAGCCGGTCTCTGCTTCCTGTTTCGCGTTAACTCAAGCCCAAATCTCCCATGAATTAACGCTCTGACTCCGATAAATCGACCCTATGCCACTCGTAATTCCTCCATAATCTTTTCACCACCCCTTAGCTCCACAACTAACCGGTCTCAGTTTTTGCCTCCAAATATGCCTTCATATGGAATAATCTACCACTGCAAATTAGGTTTTCGTCTACATTAGCTATTTTTCAAAACCAAATTACGCAAACATTTAACTTCGGAAGATATAAAGTCCTTATTGTCTGTTTCCTTCCCAAACTCGCAACTTTTGGATTTTGAAAAGGTCCTCCTGGTCTTTGAGGCAGCTCCCTTGTTATTATATTGGACTCTTATTATATTTCCATCATCCTCTGCAGAGTCAATCTTTGCATTTACTTTTTCTTCCCCTCCTTTTAAACTAGCATTGCCAACTCTTGACAACCTTCATACTTACCTCCGAATGTGCAACCCTGACGATAGTCTACAGGTTCTGTTGATGATCGAGGTGGGTTCTGATGGTTTCGCCTCTTTGGTGATGGACTATACATTCAGCAAGGTCGCATTTCGATGATGATCTCGTGACCTCTGCTGTCCCGTCTTCCATTCGACCATGTTGTCTACGATGAGTTCGTCCCCTCTCACCTCCACTGGTGTTTATAAACAGTAGCTCTGACTGCTTTATTATGGACTATACAGTCAGCAAGGTCGCATCTCGATGATGATCTCGTGACCTCTACTGCCCTTTCTTCGTTTCGACCATGTTGTCTACGATGAGTTCGTCCTCTCTCACCTCCACTGGTGTTTATAAACAGTAGCTCTGACTGCTATATTATCTCTTACCCGACAAGGAGCGTCCCGAACCCTCATACGTAGTCAGAAACATCATAATACTATCCCATTGCATTTAGCTATTAATTTTTTAGTGAAGCAGTTTTTTTCTCCTATTTTTTTTAAATTGGACGCTCGCCGAACTCCGCCTCCGATTTAACCCTAGGAGTGTTTTTTTACTGCTTCTTTTTCCAGTTCACCGTATATGCCAAAAGATTGTTGACTTTTTGTTTTTAAAAATGGCAAATCTTTTTAATCGGATATGTTTACCATACTACTCATTTCTGCTGTTCATATGGATGCTCACATAGTGCAGCAATTATCCACTTTGTATTTATTTTAACCACTGTACTAATTTTGTAATGATGGGGCCCTCTGGGCCTTAAATATACAATATATTTATTTATTTATTTATCCCTATACCCAAGTCCTTTAGAATATTTACTTCTTGGAGTTGGTGATTACTGAGGAATTTCTGATATTCAAACTTAATCATCCTTCTGGAACTAGACCGCAGTCGGATTATTTGGCATTTGTTAAGATTAAGGTTCAGCAGCCACTCATCACACCATGTTTGCAAGTGATCTAAGTTTTTTGTAATTTCCACGCATTCTCCGGTTTTTCAATCGAGTTCCATAACTTCAGATCGTCATCGAACATTACCTTCTCGCATGTCAGACCATCAAGACAGTCGTTAACGTATAGCAGAAACAAAATGTGACCCAGAAAGCTGCCCTGCGGAACTCCACTGTGAATGGTTTCCCAGTGAGACTTGGCGTCTCCAATACAAACACGCTGTCGCCTGCCTGTGAGAAATTCGGCCAAACCATTTGAGAAGGTTGCCAGTCACACCCATTTGACGCAGCTTAAAGAGCAAACTTCTGTATGGAACCCTGCCAAAGGCTTTGCTAAAGTCAATGTAGACCGCGTCGACTGAAAAACCCATTTCTAATGATTTTGTCCAACTTTCCATTGATGAGAGCAGGTTTGTGAGGCCGGATCGACCACTTCGGAATCCATGTTGATATGAACTTAGCAAGTTATTCTCTTCAAGATGCCTCATCAGTTCCGTTTTCATTATCTTCTCCATCATTTTGCAACAGATACTTGCGAGGCTGACTGGTCGGAAACTGTTTGGTGATGTCCTCTCTCCCCCTTTATAGATGAAGGGGTTGTTGGCTATCTTCCACTTGGTATGCAGAGCCCCCGCCCCCATTAAACTTTCAAATATCTTGGAGACCGGAGAGGCCAGCTGGTCTGTTAATTCATTGAGAACTTTGCGGATTTACCATCTGGGCCAGGTGATTTAGTGGGCTGTAGCTGTTTCAGAGTTTTTTTCGGCACGTGTGAGGAGTGGAGTTATTCAGGGTAGTGCGCTAGGCCCGCTTTTATTTTGTCTTTTTGTCAATGATGTGTCAGGTTTATTTCGAAATGGTAGGCCCTTTATGTATGCCGACCATTTAAAAGTTGCCTATCGATACAAGCCGGCAGATCGCGACACCATGCTTGATCTATTAAAAAATGATCTCGAGGCCTTTGCCCAGTGGTGCTGCACATGGCGCCTTTCCCTTTCTTGGCACAAATGTTCCGTTATGGTTGTCGGTGACAAACATCAGCCTCATCTTATCACGATATAAATGTACCTGGCGTTGTTAAGGACCTGGGCATATCATATTCCGACGGTCTCAATCTTTCAGAGCATTGCGCCCTGATTGTCTCCAAAGCACGTAGAACTGCCGGGTTTATCCTCCGAAATTTTAAAACTATTGATATTAGACTTCGCCTTTTATAAAATGTACGCTAGACCTGGCCTGGAATACTGCTCGTTTCTATTTAGCCTTCTGCACGCTAGCGAACGAAGAAAATAGAATCGGTCCAACACCTCTTCACGAAAAGAATTTTATCGTTGGAGCAACGTAATCTGTCGTATCAAGAACGCTGTGGGCTTGTTAACATTGATCCCTTATGGTTTCGCCGAGTGCAGAAGGGACTATTTTTGCTGTTTAAGCTTTTGAATAATCGTACATTTAATCCCCTTATCACTGTGAGGCAGCTTGACCATCCTCGGCGCAGCAGTCATCGCAATGTCTTTTTATTTCTTCCATTAGCTCGCACAGGTTACTATCGAAGGTTCTTTTCGGTAAACGCCATGGCCATGTGGAATAAACTTCCCCATAACATAAAAGTCCAGCGGAGTTATTCTTTGTTTAAGATTACCATTACTAGTTTTTTGCCTTCAGAACAGTTTCCAAGAATTCTGGGCACCGACACGGTAGAATCTGTTTTCCTGTTCGACGGAGTGCGCTGCATCTGAACTCGATCCCAGGTTTCACCTTGAGGGATACGGCACCATCTCTGCAGCCTGCACCCGTTGACTTCTTCGGCAGACAGTGAGCGACCGTACACGGATGCTTTCTTGCCTGAGGCAGAATCCCAGTTCCTAGAAAAGACAGAGAGACTGCATACAGACTGCAATTGTGTTAGCCCTTCCCTGATCTGAATTGCTATCATCCTTACAGGCGGCAGTTTTTTCTCCTGAATAACATGAAAATAGGAAAAACACTTATAATGATATATATTCAGGAGTTCTTTTCACTGCCAGCCTCTACCCACTGAATATTTCATCTGACAATGCCTGTAAACCAGTATTAAATACAATAATAATAATAATAATAATAATAATAATTATTATTATTATTATTATTATTATTACTGTGTCCATTGGGAACGACACCGTGCTTATTTTGTTTGTAGATGTGGCAATACTGTAGTATTCTTCTTCGTCGAAAGGTGTTTCCTCTGTATATACGGACATGAAGAAATTGGACAAGAGGCTGGTCTTATTAGAGTTATCAGTTAACCTGTTTCCCTGATAGTCTTTTAGACAAGGAATGGAGTCCCGATTTCGTTTTGCCTTATTGACCTTAGCAAAAAACCTTTTAGAATTTATTGGTATGTCTTTGACTACTTCTATAATAAATAAATAAATAAATTGTATATTTAAGGCCCAGAGAGCCCCGTCATTTCAAACTTAGTATCGCGGTATAAATAAATACAAAGTGGATAATTGCTGCTCTATGTGACTCAAAGGCTGATCTTTCTTTTCTCAGAAGATTCCAACACCGATTTCGCTGTTTCTTTAAAAAAGGAAAAATGTTCGGGTTGTTGATATCTGGCATATGTTCTCCACAGTCTTCTTTTCTTCTTGAGATTCCTTTTTATTTCCGATGTCACCCACTCGGGTTGGGAGACGTACGATCGCCTTTTAAGTGGGCAGAATTTCTCTACCAACTGCTGAATAAAGTAACAAATGAAGAACCATGCAGCGTTTGGGTCAGGTTCATGTGCAGGGCTCCAGTCTATCCCATTGAGTAATTCTTTCATTTTTGGATAATCCCCTTTCCATACATTTTTCTCCCTAACTGCACGACATTAAGGTACAGAAAAAAATGACTGTACTCAAGCAAGAACACAATGATCACTTCGTCCAAGCGGCACGTAAGAACTTAATGCAAGGATGCAATTATCGTCTCTACTTGTGATTAGATCCAAACAGCTTGACTTCTGCCCATTGGGACATGTTGGGTAAGAAACTCGTCATTTACCAACTAAAGTAATTTCTGTTCGAATGAATTTTCCGATCGCGAGCAGTACATTGACACCCAATCAATATCAGGAGTGTTGAAATCTCCAAGTATTAATAAGTGTTTGCTACGGCAGATTTGCTTTACCTCTGTGATGAGTGCTTCGTCCGTGTCCGTTCGCTATCCTGGGGGGGATCAATATACCACGGCAATATGGAGGTCTGGTTGGTTTGGGACTTTGAGTTTACAACCAAATATCTCGCAAGACGATTTCCTATATGGGGACGGCCCATCCGGAATGAAGTCAATGCCTTCTCGTTTGAACATTGCGATTCCACCACCCCTTTGTCCGTTTCTATCCATGCGGATAAGCTGTAAACCGTCTATCCTGAATTTTGTGTCTGCAATTTGTTCATTTAACCATGTTTCAGTTAGAGCTATGAAGTCAGGTTGTAAATAGTCCACGACCAGTTTGATTTCATCCATTTTGTTCAATAGACTCTGCAAATTTGTGCACATCATTTTAATCTTGTTTTGTTCCCTCGATTACTGAAGATTTTTGGTTTTCTCTTCCACGTGGTGATTATTGCTGGATATTTCATAAGGTTTATCCAGTATCCTGTCTTGTTTCACATCTATACGCATGTGGTAGGGCTTTTGATCAGTGTGGTTGCCTTCGATTTCACCGGATATTCCCATAAATACGAGCGCACCGTTTTGACGATTTTGTTTTCTACAATTTTCAAGTTTTGTTCCCCCTCGCATTGACGTCTTTTCAATTCTGCTTCCCAGTATCCGCATTTTCAATCAATCTGTGGGAGAGTAATCCGGCTGAAAAAAACTCCACGATAATTCTTTCGTAGTCTGGACTTTCGAGAGAGCAATAGATCTATCTGCTGTTTGCTCCCCAGATGACTTTAAACGGTCTTGGTCGAACATCATGCGTTTCATTTCTAACGAGAGGCCCAATCGAAAGATCTTTTCGATTTCAAATATCACACCAGATTCTTGCGTATCATTCAATAAATTTTGAAATGTCAGCAGATCCTGTTTTACCCTTTCTTTGGCGTTTCCCCAGTAGCCTCTGAGACTCCCTGAACTACCAGACAAAATGATCTGTCAGGGGAAAAAAACTCGTTTTTGCATCCTGCTTTCTTTTAGTAATGGAAGGTTGAATCATGCCCTTTGTTACATTCTTTAATACTGTGTTCAAATTCGTCGTTATCGGTGAGCCTGTTGGTTGATTTGCAGACATCTCTATGGACCTTTCAAAGAGTGTGAGTTTTCCTGACATTGCGTTTGCTCGAATAGCACCAGGTAAACCTGAATTTGGGTTTGTGGCATCCAGGTCGGTCGATAAGTCGCAGGCCACTTTTCCGCCATTACTTTGCTTGTTATCATGCCCTGCTTCATTGTTGTTCGATGGACATGTTAAGAGCATGCTGCTGTCGCTCGTCCGTGGCAGTAAAGATACCTTAAGATTACTGTTTTTCGACTTTTGAGAGACCGTCGATCGCTGATTTACTTTTGTGCAGTCGAATTCTACGTACACCAGATTTCCCGAACCTGGGGAAACGCAAGACATAATTTTATCTTCGCTTATTTTCTTTCTGGTCATCTGTATTTCAACTGACTCAGAGGTTTTTTCTAATGACTTCGTTCTTTTTCTCTTTTTGTTTCGCTTAATGTTGTGTCTATTGACTCTCAACCGTTTCCTTGCGATGATTATGGTCTAGCTTGCTGATGTTTTTTTCAGCTCATTTGCATCGTGTTTCGGCGAGTTAATTTTTGTTATGTTTGATGAGGACTGATATTAATTTTTCCGATAAGGAGATCGAGGTCTCCTTCTAATCTCAAAACTCTGGTTGTGAGTCCTCGGCATCCATCACAGTGTGCCAGCCCTTCACTGTTTAGCTTAGTTTTGGTAGTGTTCGGTAGTGCACTGCTTTCATTTAATGTTACTGCTTGGTGGTTCTTCTCGGTCTGCTGAGAGTGACTTGAGTATTTCTGGTAATTTTTTGTCACATGAAATCTAAAACGGTTAACAAAGGTAGGATAGATCATTATTTTTGGAGGATATACTATTTTGTTTGTCTGCTGGCTTCCTGGGCGTGGCCGAGCTGTCAAGAGCATCGGTCGCTTACCGATAGGTTGGTGTTTCGAATCCTCGCCGAAGTGGTAAATAATTTTCTCGCGTTGTCGGGTCGTGAACATTTGCGTTTCCCATGCCAGCAAGATCTCTACGAGGATGCATTAAGTTTTAACGAGCAGCTTTAATTATTAAGTGAATAGTTTACTGAGCACAATAAGAAGTGCTTTTCCGAAACGAATTCACTATCGAATGTTAATACGAAGCAAATAACGATGCAGCCACTGAAGTCAGTTGGCCAGTGGTTCTCCGTTAATTGCTAATTTCAACTTCTTTCCTGGCGAGAGACTGTTTTCTGAAGCCCGTAGGAGGCAGGATCCAAATGAAGCTGAGTTTGCTTATTTTTCAAGATTCCTATATCAATTTTCGTGGGCCTGGATATCACAATGTCTATAAACAATAGCATGCTGATCCTGATAAACAGACAATATGTGATCCAATGACAACTTATTTCGTTGAGTCCTGACTTTGGGTACAGATTATTGGCCAAAAATGAAAAACTTGGAGACCAGCAAATTTCCAACGGAATTTCGACGACGGCGCAATAGAAACAATATGAGCAATAAATGCGCCTATTCGTTCAAAACCGATTTAAAAAAACAATAAATGATAGGAAGAATATTCGGGAACGACTCAGCCGTTTTTATAGGTCAAAGGTCCTGGATAACTTCAGATCTTCAAGGGGTTTTGCACTTTTGGTTCACTGAGCGGTTTTCAGTATGTATTGGTGTAGAGGCTGTTTTATCAAGTCGACGGAGGTGATAAACAAATTCCAATTCGCTTTTGGTTCGTGAGGAAATTTGGCACAAGAAAAATTCACGAAAATTCCAGAGAGCAATTACGTACGGGCAGTTGCAGCTTTAATTTCAGGATCAGAACAAGCGAAGTGTTAACGGTTTTCAAACGGTCCAAGCCGGAGAACAAATAAGATACGTGGTTCCTTTGCACACGAAGTTCTTACCGTTGAACTCTTCCTGCTCCTTATATATTTTTACCTTTTTTAGCAATCAGTCAACTATGTCTAATAAGTCGGCAGAGCATACACCGGAATCGACTGTGCTTGCGTCTGATTGGAAGTCTCTTTCCCTTTGTATCGACCGCAGACGTTTCTACCTCTGTCGAATGAATACTCTTAAACGTCAATAACAGACTAGTCTTAACTCTAACCTTTCTTAACCTGATACATTCATCCCCATTATGTTAAGCTGTTTTAAATTCAAATTTCGCATTTTCTTAACCTTGAAAACAAGTTTTTTTTACTTAAAACAAACTCGTCATTTTGAACACTGCTATTTAAGCAAACAAACAATCCAAAGTTTACGTGGTTCATGATAAGAGGAGTTTGTTTTAGTTTTTTTTTCCTGTGTTATAACGATTTGACGGCGCCCAAGCAGTGCCAAATCAGTAAACCAATATGCTATGATAAATTAACATGAATAGTATCATCAAGGGCAATGCCATTTACCCTTCGAAATATACAATATAGGAATGGAAACAGACACACCTGATTAACATTCGACTTTCACCATTGTAAAAGTCAAGTAGGTCCGTACTTTTAGGCAGATAGCGGTAGCTCAGATGCGTTGAAACTACCCTTATGGGGAAGAAAGGAGTAAGCATCAGAAAAGTGGTGATGGTGGTGACGGTAGCAGCCTTTCGCGGTTCAAAAGGTGGATTCACGTTTCAAACAACCAGTATTTGCACATCAAAACAGAACGTTCTGTTTTGCTTATTTCCGGATATTGTGAATTGATGGTCACATTTAATAGACAACCTTATTGTCTAGAAGATCGTTCAGACTCATGCATACTCGTCAAACAATCCCACTGATACCACCAATGTGAACAAATGTGACATCTGCACATTCACCTTATCAAGGAGCATAAGGCTTCCAATGGACTGACAGAGAGGTTTATAGACGCAAATTCTGCCGACAAACTGGTATTTCCTGTCCATATACGGAATCAGTAAATAAATAAATTGTATATTTAAGGCCCAGAGGGCCCCATCATTACAAACTTAGTACCGTGGTTTAAATAAATACAAAGTGGATAATTGCTGCACTATGTGAGCATCCATATGAACAGCAGAAATGAGTAGTATGGTAAACATATCCGATTCAAAACGATTTGCCATTTTTAAAACAAAAGTCAACAATCTCTGGCATATACGGTGAACTGGAAAAGAAGCAGTAAAAAAACTCCTAAGGTTAAATCGGAGGCGGAGTTCGGCGAGCCGCCAATGTTTTAAAAAATAGGAGAAAAAAACTGCTTTACTAAAAAATTAATAGCTTAATGCAATGGGATAGTATTGTGATGTTGCTGACAACGTATGAGGGTTCTGAAAGCTACTTGTCGGGTGAGAGATAATATAGCAGTTAGAGCTACTGTTTATAAACACCAGTGGAGGTGAGAGAGGACGACCTCATCGTAGACACTGGTCAAACGAAGAGGGTACAGTAGAGGTCAAGAGATCATCATCGAGATGCGACCTTGCTGACTGAATAGTCCATCGCCAAAGAGGCGAAACCATCAGAACCCGCCTCGATCACCAACAGAACCTGGAGACTATCGTCAGGGTTGCAAATTCGGAGGAAAGTATCAGGGTTGTCAAGAGTTGGTAATGCTAGTTTAAAAGGATGGGAAAAAATAGTGAATGCAAAGATTGACTGCAAAGGATGATGGAAATATAATTAGAGACCAATATAATATCAAGGGAGCTGCCTCAAATACAAGGAGGACCCTTTTCAAAATCCAAAAGTTGCGAGTTTGGGAAGGAAACAGACAATAAGGACTTTATATCTTCCGAAGTTAAATGTTTGCGTAATTTGGTTTTTGAAAATAGCTAATGTAGACGACAACCTAATTTGCAGTGGAAGATTATTCCATATAAAAGCATATTTAGAGGCAAAACTGAGACCGGTTAGTTTTGGAGCTACGGGTTAGTGAAATGATAATGGACGAATTACAAGTGGCATAAGGTCGATCTACCGGAGTAAGAACGTTAATTCGTGGTAGATTTGGGCTTGAGTTAACCTGAAACTGGAAGCAGAGACCGGCTTCGAGTCTTCTAAACCACAGAAATCTAATGTTTGCTAACTGGCATCTATCCGTATAGGAGATACTGGATCCAGAAAGAGAAAATAGTCTTTGAGTAAAGACCCTCTGAACGTTTTCCATCTTACGGCGGTCAGAGGCGTTCATCAGCCCAAAGATGGGACAGCAGTATTCTAAAATAGGAAGAACAAACATGCGGTACAGTTCTAACTTTATTTCCGGAAGGAAGAAATTATGCGATATAAACCACATATCTGTGCAGCCTTTGCAGAAATTCGATCTGCATGAGACGATAATGCTAGCTTGTTCGTGTAACTTAGACCTAAGTCTTTTATGGTTGATCGTTCTAAAAGTGTACTATTTTGAAATACATGGGGTCCAGGAAGCTTGGCGGGGCCAAAAACACATGAAACTGCTCTTGGATGGAGAAAATTCCATCTGCCAAGTACAGCTCCAACGTGAGAGCATAAGTAGATCAGTGTTGATTTTATCAACGCAACTATTGACAGTGTCTTTAGAAAATGAATAAATGCACTTGAGATCGTCAGCGTAAACGAAATTTTGTGAATTTGTGAGTAAAGTTGAAATTTCGTTTATGTACAGAATAAAGAGAAGGGGACCTAGAACCGTGCCTTGAAAAACGCCACTCGTGATCGGCTGAGGCCTCGAATAGCTATTACCTACTGAGACCTTCTGGCTGCGGTTAGACAAGTAGGAACCAATGAAGTCAAGGAGAGGAGACCGGATGCCGAGGGCTTCCAGTTTCACCAGAAGACGTCTGTGCGGTACCTTGTCAAAGGCTTTGCTCAGGTCAAAGTAGATCACAACCACTGACTGCTGCTCATTACGAAGAGAAGTGACGAGGTTAAGAAAAGCTAAGTGACACACTTCGCATGATCTCCCAGGTAGAAAACCATATTGCGAGTCGCTTAAGAGCTTATTTTCAGGCAAAAGTCAAGAATTTGATTAAAAATAATTTTTTTCAAGAAGTTTTGCTAGAGCCGGGGTTTTGTGAACGCCTCGATAATTATTTACGTCCGAACGAGATCCCGACTTGAAGACAGGAAGAATAATAGATGTCTTCCATGAGTCAGGAAAGAATCCGTTTAGAAGATAAACTGAGAATATATGGCTAAGCAATCGGGGGAAGCTCGGCACTCTCTTAATAACTGAGTTTGGAATACCGTCAGTCCCCGAAGAGTGCGAGTTTTAGACGAATTATTTGCTTACGAATTAGTTCTATGGAGAAATCAATAGTGCTGATAACATTCAATGAGGATGCCTGAAACGTCGGAACCGGTTCAGATTCCATCGTAAGATGATTTGCAAAGAACGCACTAAACAGTTCTGCCTTGTCAGAGTCTTCGAGAACGAAGTTCTTGTCTTCGTTTAGTAATGGAGGAATTTCATAACCTCGTTTAGAGGAGGATCGACGGCGGAACAGTTGAGCAACAGATTTTCAGAGTTTGCTCACTGAGTGCGCAAGATTCCCTCTGTCTGTCACGTGCAAGACGAATCTTAGAGGCTAATTCAAAAATCTCTGCGATCCTTAGATGTACAGATAACGAACTAGTAATTGATCTTTCAACTGCTTCCTCAATTTCTTTAGTCTTGGCAAAGAAAGTGAGGAACGGTGGATTCAGACGTAGGGCTTGACTATTTTTGGTTGGCACAAGCTCCAGGATGTTATTTGAAACGACTGACATGAAGTCACAAAGACTTGCTGCGTCGTTCATGGAGGAGAGATGCTGCCAGTCCAATGAGTCCAAAAAGTTACTAATTAAGCTTATATCTGCGAGGTCAAAAGCATGATAGGTACGAACGGCACTAGCCTTTTCGATGAAACAATCGGAAGGCAACAGTGGATTAGTGTATGGTCACTTTGGAAGAGGCCCTGCTTAAAATCAACGAAGAGGGGAGCAATGTCCTTTGTGAAAATCAGGTCTAAAAATATGCTTGTCTCTCGTTGAAGAACGGACAAGCTGGGACCAATTAGAAAAATTAATGGTATCGAGGAAAGGCTGAAATCTGGGTGGACAAAGTTTGAAATCCAGTCAATTTCAGGAAAATTAAAATCCCCAGCGATTATTTTAATGTTAAAATTGGACTCCGAAATCAATTTAAAAATTTCACAAAGTTTTGCATCATCATCGGATGATGAATTAGGCGGGTAGTAAATACATCCGAGAATCGCCTTTTGCCGGGGCGACAGGATAATGGATGCGAAGCAGTAATTACCAGAGAATGACGTAACATCTAGATCAAATGGGAAGTGCTTAAATGAAGCTTTAATATAGAGAAGACAACCACCACCACGCTTGCTAATGCGGTCTTGACGGTAGAGATCATACTGGTCTATGACAAGCAAAGAGTCGGAAATTAAGGGATGGGTCCAAGATTCAGTTACACATAAAACATCAGGCATTAACTCGAAAGCAATGGCTCTCAGTTGGGCCATCTTATTTTAAAAACAGATCTAGCATTAAGTAATATGACATCTAGCGTAGTTCGAGTATCCAAACTAGGGTTATCGTTACTTATAAAAAAGGAAGACTTGGTGGTGGGGAAGTAAAACTGTAGAGGGGAAGGTGCGGACGGAAAGTTAAAATTGCTGCTGTCTACAATTAGCTTAGCTGTTACTGCTAACTAAATTAGGATTATTGTAGAGAAACAGATTTGGGTGGTATCCATTGAGAGGAAGGCTATTTTCTGCGTTAGCGAAAATAGGAGGCCTATAAATAGGATTTTGAGGAATATTGGAATAATATGGGGGAGAATAAGATTTGAAAATGGAACAAATTGTTTTGGAAAACTGTTACCGTAAGGGGTAGTGTTAAATAATGGGGGAGCCTGAGAAGTTGATTGGTTGGGATAAGTGCTAAGGACATTTTGGGTATGTATGGTAGATGCTGGAGGGTTAGGAGGTTTCCCAACTTTAATAACGTTTTTCTTTTTGGAACTTAAGTTTGGAGCATACTTTGGCTTGCCCAGGTTATTGATAAGTTTACTAGATTGGACAGTTGTGACCGGATTGGATAGCTTGGAATGGGAACGAGGTGGACTTGACCCAGTTTTGTTGACTAAGTCAACAGTAGGAATACAAGGAAAACTACGTTGAAACGGAGAAGCAGTCGGTCTTGGCACTTAAGACGGAGTTACTGGCATTAAAGGTGGGCTTACGACATGGCTGATAGCTACTGCGTTGGAAATTCCTATTAGAGAGGAAGAAGTCGTTAATGGATTCGTTAAAATAAGAGCGGAATTTGAAGTTAAGGAGGTTTTTGAACCGGGCACTGTTGTAGATTGCTGTACCGTCTCGTTATGATTTGCATAGCCATGACCAGACTTATGGATAATGGATTGAGAGGCCGAAGAACTATGCAAGAGGGGATAAACATTCCTTCGCTCCATCGGTGTAAGATCCCGACAAAGGAAACATTTTGCAACCTCTAGATAACGAGAAATGCGACCTCGTTGTGCAAAAATGGAGTCCACTTCGATTGGTGAAAAAAGGGTGACTAATATAGGTGGATTTTTGCTACGTGAGGAGAGGCGTTTGGCTTCCGCTATTATGTAGTTGAAACCGCTTGAGTACAGGAAGTCTACGGCAGCGTCAATGGGTCGTCTGTCCCGTGAAACATTTCTTTAAAGAAAATTATAATTTCGTTTCTGTCGGTCTGATGTTTCACTGGCAACCAAATGGACGAGAGAATCCAGACGCTGACATTCCTGAGGAGGAAGAGCAGAGATGTCACCGTCGAATAAGTTCCCCAGTTTAGAGAGAACTGATCCAAACTTAAACATAAAATCATTACAATTTTGTAAAGCAGAGATCAAGCTGCTTAGCTTTAACGATTGGTTGCATATGCATATCACTGTTGTGACTACTTGATGCAACCAAGCAACGCTTCGGTGCAATGGCTGAGAGCTTGCGACGAGCCGAGATTTTCATTCTCATTTTTGCTAGGAGGCTTTTATTTGGTCAAACTTAGGAAAAAATCAGGTGAATAATATTCTGCGACAAATGTTGTTTCCAAAATTTTAACCAAGGACCTTGATACCTGCTTGAGTAAACTTCTTAGTATAACGGTTGAAGACGTTGACTCTAAATGTTCACGCTTGTAGAAGTGGACGAGCACCACAGGTAGAAGCAGTTGATGCAGTATTAAAAGTGCAAAGTTTTTATCAAAAAATCCGTTTGTAATTTAAGCTTTGGATAAGGAAATACTGAAAAAATAAGAAATTTCGCTTAGCTTTCAAAAACGAGCTGAAATTAGAAAGCTTGCTTTTGATTGTAAACATCATAAATCTTCCGTGATTCACCTGGGCCTCTTTATGTTCTTCTCATCGTTGCGTTGCCTGTGTGGTCTTCTCAATCGAATTCCAAAAATTTGCATTTTTTTCGAAGTCAAAGAATAAGAGGAAACTCATCGAACGCCCTCTCATATAAGTCACAACAACTGAATACTTCGAATTCCCGTCACCATGACTACGGAGAATAAAACGAGAGTAAAATTTTCATGAGCGATCAATTAACTTCAGTTCAGTATATTTGGGAAAAATAGGCTTACGCTATGATCTTCCTATTTTTTGTATAAAATATCTCAAGGATTATAAACAATGTAAAGAAATTATAATAAATTTAATTTAGAGAGTCGCGTAGTATACTGGTGTTTAAGGGATATGTAGTCACATATTCACATAGTGCACTTTGTTCTCAGTTCAGTTCAGTATATTTGACGAAAATGTAACTAAGTCTTTGAAGTTCCTATTTGTCGAAAGTGGATGTTTCTCATGAACTATCATCAGCAAGGCCTCTTAAAATCATTCTACTGAAAATGATGTTCAGGCTTCACGCCTCCTAGAACGGAGAAGGCTATCCGTAGCTCACAAAAGGATGTGTTTTTTCAGCCGCATTACGAACCCAAGTAAAGGCACAAATGAGGATGCTGAGAGCAGAACTGAAGAGGAGGACCGAGCATGGGGAAAAATGACTCCAAATAAAAAACGGGGAAATAAAAGTGATAATGAGGTCTTTCTTATGGCAAACCCCATACATAATCAAGGTGGGTCCTCGCCGAGACGGAGGAAACTAAATACGATGTACCCAACTGTACAGAGCTCGAATAATAAAAAGAAGGCGCTTCAGAACTCGGATGACGACCACTTATCAGAACTTAGCGTCAGCGGGATGGACACCAGTTCCTCTCGGAAAGCAATTACAGACTCTAGTATTCAATCGCACAAAATCCGTAGAAGCCTATATGGAGGAGTTACCCAGTCTAAATTTAGATGTTTGTGTACCAATTCTCAGAGTCTCCTATGGAAAGTAGACGAACTCAAAGCACTAGTATCAGACCGAACCCGGATGTCATTGCCATTACGGAAACGTGGCTCAAAGCCGAAATCGTAGATAGCGAGGTTTCGATAGATGGATACCAATTTTTTCGAAAAGACCGAGAAAATAGAAAGGGCGGAGGAGTGGCCGTATATGTTAGGACAGGAATCTCGGCAGACGAACGAGCACACTCCATCTTCCTTGAATATGAATTTCTCTGGATAAAGATTAAAAAGGATTGTTCACAAAACCTACAATTCTTGACGATCCACAGACCACCGAACATTCCAAGTACAGCTGATGAGTCCCTCCTTGATTTGCTCAAGGAAGTAGCAAGTCACCATGAGGTGCTTATTGCTGGAGATTTCAATGCACCTATAGTAGACTATGTAAATCTGACAGTTGATGGTCCACCAACTTCCTTCGGCCGCAAGCTAATGGATCTCATTCTCAACCAACCTCTGGTACAGGAGGTTAACATAGCAACGAGATTAAGAGAGAACCAGAGAGCAAATTGCCTGGACCTGGTATTTACGAAGAACTTCTCTAGCATTGATGAAGTGTATTCTATTGCACCCCTCGGTAAGAGTGACCAAAGAACGCTGCTGTGGGATTACTCACTTTATTCTCAGCACCAGAATGTAACGGAATGCAAGTGAAATATATGGAAGGCTGATTTTAACGCGATGAGGAAAGAACTGATGTCTATGAGATAGGATTATTTGCTTAAAGGGAATCCAGTGGATGACTGGCGATCATTTAAGACAGTCTCACTCAATATGATTGAACGCTTTAGTCCAGTGAAGGTGCAAAAAAAAGAATAGTCGCACCGCCTGGTTAACAAGAGAACTTAACAGGCAGTAAAAGAAGAAGAATACAAAATGGAAGGTATTCAGGAAAACAAAGTCAACAGTGCATCTCAAAGAATTCCGTCATCAAAGAAACGCTGTAAAAAAATGATTCGTCGGGAAAGGAAGAACTGTGAATCAAGGATTATTCAACAGGCTGACTATAAACCAAAATTTTATTCCATTATATCAATAGTCGACTAAAAAACAAGGGCCCTGTAGCAGTACTCATGGATGGGAATGGTGTTGAAGTCATTGAAAATTGCGAAAAAGCCCAGTATTTAGGTCAGTTTTTTGCCTCGTTATTCACTAGAGACCCGAAACTTCAGCTTAAGCACGTCAACAGTGCTGTTATAGACGTCCGTCCAGTGCTTGAATATATACTCTTCCAGGAACCTCTCGTGGAACGAGAACTGCGAAATCTGAAAGAAGCGAAGTCAATTGGTCCGGACGATATACCGGCTGAGTTCTTGAAAGAACTGGCCAGCGAACTGTTCAAACCACTAGCTCATATATTTAGTTCGTCATTTGAATCAGGGAAACTTCCATCCGAATGGAAGGCAGCAAATATATACCCCATATACAAGAGTGGTGCTCGACCTAATGTCAACAATTATCGGCCTGTCAGCCTAACCTCCATTTGCTGTAAAATAATGGAATCAATAATCAAGAAGACAACCATGAAGTTCCTTGAGGAAAACCAATTACTCTCAGATCTCCAGCATGGCTTCAGACAGAATCGCTTCTGTCAAGCAGAATTGATCCTGCGTAGCAAAACTTCTTAAAAAGATTATTTTTATCAAATTCTTAACTTTTGCCTATACAATAAGCTCTTCAGTGACTCGCAATATGGTTTTCTACCTGGGGGATCATGTGAAGTGTGTCACTTAGCTTTTCTTAACCTCGTCACCTCCCTTCGTAATGAGCAGCAGTCGGTGGTTGTGATCTACTTTGACCTGAGCAAAGCCTTTGACAAGGTAACGCACAGACGTATTCTGGTGAAACTGGAAGCCCTTGACATCCGGCCTCCTCTCCATGACTTCATTGGTTCCTACTTATCTTACTGCAGCCAGAAGGTCTTAGTAGGTAATAGCTATTCGAGGCCTCAGCCGATCACGAGTGGTGTTTTTCAAGGCACGGTTCTAGGTCCGCTTCTCTTTATTCTGTACATAATCGAAATTTCAGCTTAAATAACAAATTCACAAAATTTTGTTTACGCTGACGATCTCAAGTGCATTTATTCATTTTCTAAAGACAATGCCAATAGTTGCGTTGATAAAATCAACACTGATCTACTTATGCTCTCACGTTGGAGCTGTACCTGGCAGATGGAGTTTTCTTCATCCAACAGTAGTTTTATGTTTTATTGCCCCGCTAAGCTTCCTGGACCCCTCGTATTTCAAAATAGTACACTTTTAGAACGATCAACCATAAAAGACTTAGGTCTAAGTTACACAAACAAGCTAGCATTATCGCTTCATGCAGATCGAATTTCTGCAAAGGCTGCACAGATATGTGGTTTATATCGCATAATTTCTTCCTTCCGGAAATAAAGTTAGAACTGTACCGCATGTTTGTTCTTCCTATTTTAGAATACTGCTGTCCCATCTTTGGGCTGATGAACGCCTCTGACCACCGTAAGATTGAAAACGTTCAGAGGGTTTTTACTCAAAGACTATTTTCTCTTTCTGGATCCAGTACCTCTTATACGGATAGATGCCAGTTAGCAAACATTAAATTTCTGTGGTTTAGAAGACTCGAAGCCGGTCTCTGCTTCCAGTTTCAGGTTAACTCTAGCCCAAATCTACACGAATTAACGCTCTCACTCCGGTAGATTGACCCTATGCCAATCGTTATTCTTCCATAATCATTTCACCACCCCTTAGCTCCACAACTAACCGGTCTCAGCTTTGCCTCCAAATATGCTTTTATATGGAATAATCTTCCACTGCAAATTAGGTTGTCGTCCACATAAGCTATTTTCAAAACAAAGTTACGCAAACATTTAACTTCGGAAGATATAAAGTCCTTTTTGTCTGTTTCCTTCCCTAACTCGCAACTTTTGGATTTTGAAAAGGGTCCTCCTGGTATTTGAGGCAGATCCCTTGATATTATATTGGTCTCTTATTATATTTCCATCATCATTTGCAGTTAATCTTTGCATTCACTTTTTCGCCGCCCCACTTTTAAAATTGCATCGCCAACTCTTGACAACCTTGGTACTTTCCTCAGCTTTTGCAACCCCGACGATGATTTTCAGGTTCAGTTGAGGGTCAAGGCGAGTTCTCATAGTTTTGCCTCTTTGATTGGTGGACTATGCAGTAGGCAAGGTCGCATCTCGATGATGATCTCATGACCTCTACTGTTCCCTCTTCATTTTGACCCTGGTGTCCACGACGAGTTCGTCCTCTCTTGCCTCCACTGGTGGTTACAAGCCGTAGCTCTGACTGCTATATTATCTCTCACACAACAAGCAGCGTTCAGAACCCTCATACGTTGTCAGCAACATCACAGCACAATCCCATTGCATCTAGTTTTTTCGTGAAGCAGTTTTTTCACCTAATTTTTTTAAAATTGGCGGCTTGCCGAACTCCGCCTCCGATTTAACCGTCAGAGGTTTTTTACTGCTTCTTTTCCAGTTCACCGTTTATCTTAAAGATTTTTGACTGTTTTAAAAATGGCGAATCGTTCTGAATCGGATATGCATACCATATTTTTTTCTGCTGTTAATATGCCTGCTTACTTAGTGCAGCAGATATCCACTTTGGATTTATTTAAACCGAGATACAAAGTTTGAAATGATGGGGCTCTCTGGGCCTATAATATACAATTAATTTATTCATTAATCTCCACAGAGCAGTGGACTCGTGTACTGGACGAAAAATGGTAGGTTTGAAGTCATATACACTGATTTCAAGAAGGCGTTTGACAGTGTCCCACACACATGTCTCATCTACGAATTATCTGAAATTGGCATAAGAAGAATGCTGCTGACATGGATCGCAGACTTTCTTACAGGAAAGATTTCAAACTGTGTGCGTCGATACCTTGAAGTCAACACCTACTCCGGTTCATAGTGGTGTCCCACAAGGCACGTTATTAGAGCCGTTACTCTTCTAAGTGTACAACAACGACTGTGTCGACGACCTGGATTGCAGCGCCATCATGTTTGCAGAGGATGTTAAATTGTGGAGGGTCATCAGATTTGATTCCGATAGGCACGCACTTCCAGAGGATCTCAACCGTCTAAGCATCTGGTCAGCTCGCTGGCTCTTGAATTTTAACGTTGGGAAGTGTGTGGTCCTAAGACTGCGTACCAGAAGGACCAGTGAGGAGGATGATTCCTACCAATACATTCTCAATGGGCAGCCCCTTTCAATCTTTGAGGAACAGAAGGACCTTGGTGTTCTAATAAACTCCTCACTAAAACAATCTTCACAGTGTTTAAAGGCAGATAAACGCGTTCCGCATGTCTTTTTTGCGCTCAGACGTGGATTTGTGCAGATTGATAAGGAAATCTTCCGAAAAACCTACGGGGTATTTGTTCAATCTTACTTGGAATATGCCGTCCAGGCCTGGCGTCCGTGGTTTACGAAGGATTATCTACAGTTGAAAGGAGTGCAGGCGAGGGCTACGAAGATGGTCAAGAATCTTAGTCATCTGTCTTATGAAGCCAGACTGGTTGAACTTGATTTGTTTCCTCTAAATTACAGGCAACTACGCGGTGACCTCATCCAAACCTACCGGATTGTCAGAGGCCGCGATTGTGCCCTAGAATTTGCTGACTTCTTCGAATTGGCTGGGACGGAACATAATTCAGTATTCAATATATATAAGGGAGATAGGCTGAGACTTTGAAAACCCTATTTACAGATAGATTCTAGCAAAACAAGCAAATTTTACATTGCGATATTCGTTTTAGTATATCGATCATTGCTGTCGACTAAATATATGTTCATCAAGTAAAAATGCATCAAATCTTCTTTTAAACATTTCTACGCTTTCAGACTGAGCAACTGAGGCTGGAAGTTTGTTCAATTCGTCAATCACCCGTTGGGAAAAGAAGTTGGCCCGCACTTCAAGTTTGGCGTGATTTCTTTTCAGTTTGTATTAATGACCTCGGAGACTTGTCATGTTTGCCAATTCAAAAATGTTGGCCATCTGAAGAGCACAATCAACTCCTCGGACAAGTTTGAAGACTAAGATCATATCCCCTTTGTATTGCCTATAAGAGAGAGGAAAATCTTTAAGTCTTGCTAGGCGGCCATCATAGGGTAGGCACTCCAATCCTTTGACTAGTTTCGTTGCCCTCCGTTGAACTTTCTCCAGCAGAGCGAGTCATCTGCCTTACGAAGCCAGACTGGTTGAACTTG
>WEDG01001637.1:0-17580 GCA_017591395.1 Schistocephalus solidus
AAACTCACCTCGTCGATTCCATTTGTAAAACGAAATTTCCGTTCTGCCCTTGATTCAACGTATTTTTAAGCAGACTAATAGGCTAGCCAATGCAGGCAAATATGTCTAAAACCGTTCTTAAAATGTCACGCAACTTTTTTCACTCACAATAAGAATCCATAGAAAAACATGGCATCCCATCCTTCGAGACGCCGTTGGCAATCCCATAGTTGATGAAAAATTGACGGCTGATAGTTTTAACGATTTTGTGCCCATAACATTTTTTGAAAATTCAGCTGCTCTTCTTCCAACCATCCGGGTTTGGACGGGTTCCGTCCACGAAACCATGACTTTTACTTTCTGGGACGTAACCGTAGCCGTTCGCCGTTTTCCTCAATCTCCTAGTCCTGGACAGGATTGCGAAACGTTCAGTATTATAAAGACGGCTGCTTATTATATTTTCCTGTCCTTTCTGTGTTAGATATTTAATCAAGCTCTGGAAAGTGAAACCCTTTCCCAGTGTGTTAAAGGAGTCCAAAATTCTGCCTTTCCATAAATACGGCCAATCTACATCATTTGAAGACTTTCGGCAAATCAGCACACTGTACGCAGCTTCGAAAATCTTGGAAACATTGATAAAAGATAAGTTGATGAACTGCATTACGGAAAAAAACATACTGATTGCGGCAAAGCATGGGTTCCTCAAAACAAAATCTTGGGATACCTGTCAGTTCTCTTTCTTTGCTTACATTGTACAATCTAGGGACAAAGGTTTCGCAGTTAACATAATCTATTTCGATTTCACTAAGGCCTTTGATCGTGTTGACCATGCTTTTATTCTCCTGAAACTGTCCTCTTTCGGTATATGTGGTAAAATTCTGAACTTTCTATCTTTTTACCTAAGCTCTCGCACACAACATGTTAAGATCCCCAATGCTATCTCGAACCCCGGACGTATGAGGAGTAGAGTTATTCAGGTAAGTGCGTTTGGACCGCTCTTATTTTGTATTTTTGTCCATTCTGTACTAGTTTCATTTTGGAATGGAAGGCCCCATAAGTATGCCAACGATTTGAAAGTTGTCTATCGATACAAGCCGGCAGATCACAACACCGTGCTTAAACAATTAAAAATGAGGCTTTTGCCCAGTGGTGCTGCACATGGCATCTTTCCCTTTCTTGACACAAATGTTCCGCTAGGGTTGTTGGCGACGACCATCAACCTCAACTTAGCATAAAAGGCCATTACCTTAATGTGTCTGGCGTTGTTAAGGATATGGGCATATCATATTCTAACGGTCTTAATCCTTCCAGAGCATTGCACCCTGATTGTCTCCAAAGTATGCAAAACTACCCAGTTTATCCTCCGAAATTTTAAAACTTTTGATATTAGATTCTGCCTTTATAAAATGTACGTTAGGCCTGGCCTGGAATACTGCTCGTTTCTATTTAGCATTCTGCGCGTTAGTAAACGTTAGACAATAGAATAGGTCCAGCACTTCTTTACGAAAAGAATTTTATCGTTGGAGCATCACAATCTGTCGTATCAAGAACGCTGTGAGCTTATAAATATTGATCCCTTGTGGTTTCGCCTAGTACAGAAGGGACTTTTTTTATCCCCGTACTACTGTGAGGCAGCTTGATCACCCTCGGCACAGCAGTCATCGCAATGTTTTTTTATTTCTTCCATTAACTCGCACAGTTAAGTATCATAAGTTCTTTTCGGTAAACGTCAAAGCCATATGGAATAAACTACCCCAAAATATAAAAATCCTGCGAAAATATTCTTTTTTAAGAGACCTATTACTGGTTTTTCGCATTCAGAACAGCTTCCAAGAATTCTGGGTGCCAACACGGTAAAATCTGTTTTCCGGTTCGAAGGAGTACATGGCATCTAAGCCTGATCCCAGGTCTTGCCTTAATGGCTTTGGCACCGTCTCTGCAGCCCGCACCCTGTGAATTCTTCGGCTGACAGTGAGCAATCGTCCACAGATGCACTCTTGCGTCTTTCTGTCTGGTAATCCATGTATGGTGAGTTCTTTCAACTCGCTTCTCTAATAAACGTATGTAAGACAAAATTTCCGAATACATGTGCCTAAACGATGACGGAAAATTAAGTCAAGTTCAATATTGATTCGTATCTGATGCTTTTGGGTTCCACCGGCCCCCTTCTATAACGTCGCCCAGTGAATTTATTTTGAAATAAGAATTTACATTTGGTAAGCACCGGCAAGGCACTGTCTAAACTAGGACATTGCAGCGCGTTCGAGATCTTGGCGGATGCCCTGATAAATATTTGGACGCGAATCAAATCCGACGTTATCCGTCGGTATTGGACTCGAATTAGACCCGAAAATTCATATCGGATTTTCAAAAGTACATTGGGACCGCTTACTCTTTTGGTCGACCCCCTGTCCTATATATACGGTTGAAAAACAATCCCATTACATTCTTATTTAAAATCTGATAGTGCTAAGGTAGCTTACGCAAGACGATGTAGGCATGTAAAACATATTTTGTTTAAAAATGCTACTAAAATATTAACGTTCAAAAATCATTAGTTAATTTTCTGTAAGAAATCTCAATTAATCAATTTCAGGGCTGTATAGAATGAACCGGCATCCCATTCCCCGTTTCATCCCACGATCCCTCTGAAAGAAAACAGGAGGAAAATTAATTTTAGGGTGCGTAAGTGATAAAGCAATGAATGTGGCGTAGATTACCAAAAAAACTGCATATAAGTGGGAGCCGAAGAAGGCTCTTTTGCCTTGATGATTGCCGCAGAAAGTTAAGCGCTAGGTAATCCTGTCGGCGAATAGGGTAATAACTAAGCGATCAGTTAATGTACTGCTGCTAACACCACCCATGGGGGCCAAGTAGTTAACCTGATGAAATAGTTAATATGTTGCAGGTAACGCACCAGTTACTCCCTGTAAGCACTGTCTGCAAGGTATTTATCAGAGACTCTACCTCGTAAAGGGTCACAATTTGTTTTTAAAATCGGATCAGTGGACGTTGGCTGGTGCATATGGGTGAAAAGCCACCAATTCGCTCATCTTGACGACGCGAAATGGCAGCCAAGACACCTTTTAGGTTGTTTAAGTTCCTCATTTCCTGCAGGTGGCATAACATCATCCAAAGCAGACAGGCCTTAAGTGAGGTTTGATAGAGGCTGTTGGTCCGATGCCAACATCGCCATTTTCGGCGGCGTCAACTGTTTAATAGATAGAACATGTGTCTAAGACGGGGACCTTGGGGTATTTAAAATACAAATTATTTATTTATCATAAAAGGCTAGCAAAGTATAAGTTTAAAATTATAACAATCGATCCCCTGACCAGTTCGAGGAAAATATATGGGGGAATCGACGATTCACCGGTCCAAACATCGAATTTTAGACCGTTATCGGTAAGGCGTTGTAAAATCTTCTCCAGCAGGCACATGGTAAGAAACACGTCCAACATCTTTGCAGTTATACGAACATGCTAAGGACTCTAGTTAAATAATTGAAAAGACATATTGCAAAATTTTGAATGAGAAAACATTTGTGATCAAACTTTACTATTGGCCACAGGTATCAGTCACTGTAGTCCGCAAAGAGACACGCGGAACCAAGCTTTCGTTAAACAGGACAACTTGGTGTGATTTATCATAAATGGACGTCAATGCAGTACTTTGTTTATAAAAACACTCCAATACATGACAAATGCGGCCTTTGACAGTCGGTGGGCATGTTCGTCCACGGGCTTAGCTGATTTCTAAGGAAACAAGCTTGCATTCCCTAAAAGCAGGAGATGCCAGGGAACAAGGGAGCTGAAAGGAGAGATTAACAGGAAAGGAAGGCTTTGGAAGAAATTTTGCCGATCCAATAAAAATTTAGCCTTGCAAACATACAAAACGCAAAGGAACAAAGTTAAAAGCTTAATCTTCAACAGCCGACGGGATTACGAGAGGGATTTGCTCCAGCGAGCAGTTCACAATCCCAAATTGCTCTACAACTATGTAAGAAAATGCACACGAAACAGGAACCCAATTCCTGTAATGAGAAATTTATGATGGTTTCGAGATTACAGAAATTCAAAACAAAGCTGAACACTTTTCACAGTTCTTTCAGTCAGTTTTCACCCGAGAAGCAGTTTTATTCCATCTAGTTGCGAGACTATGGGAGCACCAATTATTCAGGATATGCTCTTTCGAGAAGAGGTGGTCTTTGAAGAATTAAAAAGTCTGAACGCATGCCAATCCCCTGACCCCAACGAGATTCCAGCAAAGTTACTCCTCGAACTTGCTCGAGAGCTGGCCAAACCGCTATCCTTTCTGTGCCAGAAATCGTTCGACATGGGAAGGCTTCCTACCAACTGGAAAACAGCCCACATTACACCGCTTCACAAAAGCGGTAGTCGTGCATTTGCTACAAACTACAGGCCTGTCAGCCTAACCTCAATCTGTTGCAAGATTTTAAGGGAAGCTTTTCAAAAAGGAATTGATGATTTATTTATTTATTTATTTATTTATTGCCAGTTTACAGGCAAGGTCAAAAGGGATATATACAGTAGGGGGTCCAGCTGACAGTGAAAAAAACTACCGATCGTTCTTTAAGGTATTTTCAGGAGAAAAAACTGCAGCTTGTTGAACAGATTAAAGTTTAGGACAGGGAAGTGTTGACACAGGTGCACGGTGTAGTACTTCTCCTTTCGGTGTTGTGGATCTGGTCTTCTGTGGCAGTTCGACCGTCGATTTCGACGAGGTCCACCGTATGCTCCACACCAGGTGGTGCAGGGACGGTGACTTGCGCGTGAATTAGTTTTAAGTGATAGTAGCCTTGCGCTGCAGCTACCGCACTCTCTCCTCCTCCCCACCTGAGTCCGGTGTCAAGACAGAGTCAAGAAGACCGGAGATGGGAGAGGGCGCAGGTGGCTGGCGCGGCCTAAGCCGCCCCTGGGCGTGCCACCACACCTGGCTCGGATCCCACGGAGTGGGAGTGCCATAAAGGCCACATTAAGAAGGAGCCATTGCAACCTGACTCTCAGTCCGCCAGTCAGCCACTCCACACAAAACACACATTGGGCTGACCACGCGGTCCGAGTTATCCCGTCAGTTGGCAACATTCCAAGCCACGGCTTTCAGCGCACCGTGATAGTTTCAAGCGCGTCAGATTGTTTTATAGTGAGGAAAATACGCTGAGCTCGACCTCACTCTCTCCCCACCCCCACAATCAGACCACTGTCCGAGCCAGTCAGTTGCCTGATGTGGGAGTGGGCGCATTGGCTGACGGATCGGCGTACTCCGTCTTCGCGCGCCACAGCACGACCTGGCCCCCATAACGCACACACCAGGATCCACAAACTCAGGGGATATGGAGCAGCCATCGCCGTCTGACTCCCAGTTCACTGGTCAGCCACTCGACACACACAGCACATACACTGAGCCGACGGCGTGGTCTGGTGGAAGCGTCAGATTGGCAGACTTCCCAGCCACGGTTTCTAGGAAACCGTGATATACTGTGGTAAATGGTGATTGTGGGAGAGTGTTGTCGATGCATTGGTGTAGGTAGTGTGCGCTGATGTAGGTTAGCCTAGGGTGGTTTACCGGAGGTTGTCATGGAGGCGCATGTGTCCTAATAGGTCCATGCGGTGTGTAAATGTGCGAAAGCAGTTAGGGCAGTGAAGGCGGGCACGTCAACTGTATGTCGGAGCCCCAGGCACTGGTTCACCAGCCTCCATGCGATGGATTCGCAGGTGACCGACCAGGCCGATGCGTGAGTTGAAGTTGCGGGTTCAGTGTGGGCAGGAGAAATCGGTAGAGGCTGGGAGGATGTCATTGCTGGTAGTGGGGTGGCAGGGGCACTAAGAATGGCAGGAGCGGAGGGTGTGCATGGTGTATCGGTGTTGTCGGCATTGTGGTTAATTCCGCTGTTATGGATGCGCATGTGACCGAATAGGCCTATGCGATGAGTGAATGCGCGAGGACAGTGAGGGCAGTGGAGGCGACGACCTCTGCTGTGTGATGGTGCTCCAGGCACTGGCTCACTGGTCTCTGTACGATGTATTCGCAAGTGACCGACCAGGCCGATTCGTGAGGTGAATGTGCGGTCGCATTGAGTACAGCTTAGGAGAGATTCCCCATCGCTGATGGTGGTGGTGGTGGTAGTGAAGGCGGTGGTGGTTGCGGTGGTAGGGGTAACAGGCGATGAGTAGATGGATGTGGTCTCTGTGATGGTGGGAGCAATGGAATTGATGACAGGAGTGAGGGTAGGGGAGTCAGAAGGAGGGTTAGCAGAATTTGACGTAGAAATTGGAATTGTCGGATTGTTTGTGCATTGCGTCCGAAGATGTCCAACCAGGCCGATTCGCGCGCGGAAGATGCGTTGACAGCGCGGGCACGTTGGCAGGGCCTCGGCATTGGCGGTGTTGGTCCGGGGCGCTGGTGACTTTCGTGCCGCTCTTTTGGCCTTGGCAGCGGCGATCCGGTTGGCCCTCATAGATCGCTGAACCAGTCTTCACTGATCTTCTCCATGCCGGTCTATCCTGGGCGAGGTCCTCCCAGGTCGCAGAGTTGATTTGCAGTTGCTTCAGCGATGTCTTCAAAAGTGTCCTTGTAGCGTCGTTTTTGACCTCCCTGCCTGCGAGAACCCGTAGCGACATCACCGTAGAAAAAGTCGTTTGGGTAGTCGCTCGTCGTCCATTCTTACCAGGTGGCCGCTCCATCGCAGTTGCACTTGCCTCAGCATGGCATGGATGCTGAGGATTCCGGTCCGCTCCAGGACTTCCGTGTCCGGGATCCTGTCTTGCCATCTCAGCTTCAGTATTCTGCGGAGGCAGCTGAGATGAAAGTGATTCAGCTTCCTGGCTTGGTTCGAGTAGAGCAGTCCAGGTTTCCGCTCCGTAAAAGGAGTGTCGACAAGACGACGGCCTTGTACATCTTCAGTTTGGTGTTCGCGGGTGAATACCGTGGCGATTCCACACGGAGGACTGCAGCCTGCCGAAAGCCTGACTAGCTTTGGAGATCCGTTGGGCAACCTCGTCATTGATTCTCGTGTTGCGCGACATCGTGCTTCCTAGATAAGCGAAGGTTTCCACGTTTTTGGAGTAGAGCACCGTTGACATAGATTCGAGGGAGCATTGTATTCTGCGCTGGGTGGCGGCTGGTGCATGACAACTGTTTTGGCTGTACTGATTGTTAATCCAAAATCGGCGCAGCCTCCGGCGAAGAGGTCCATGCTCCTTTGCATGTCCTCCTCTGTCACGGTGTTAAGGGCGCAGTCGTCCGCGAAGAGCAAGTCATGGACTGTAGTCGTAGACACGCGCGTTGGAGCCTGCATACGCCGACTGTTGAGAAGGTGCCCGTCAGTTCTGTAGGCGATGCGGATACCAGGCTGCTCATCACGGTAGGCGTCCATCAGCATAGCCGAGAACATGAGACTGAAGAGGGTGGGAGCCAATACGCAGCCCTGCTTCACTCCATTGGTCACTGCGAATGCTTCGGATACCGTCCCGCTGTCAGTGACGCGCGCTGTCACCCCGTCATGAAGCTGACGCACCATGTGCCTGAACCGCTCAAGACAGCCGAATTTCTGCATGACTTTCCCCAGTCCGTCGCGATTCAACGTGTCAAAGACTTTTGTTAGATCCACGAATGTAGTGTATAGGTGAGTTCGCATCTCCTGACACTTCTCTTGTAGCTGGCGGGCGGCAAAGATCATATCGGTTGTTCCGCAGTGTCGGCGGGAAGCCACGATGGCTTTCCGGAAGCAGGCCCTGCTCTAGGTGACCGTTAAGACGATTGAGAAGGATACGGGCGAAGATCTTCCCGCGATGTTGAGCAACGAGATGCCTCTATGATTATCACAGAGTTGCCGGTTCCCCTTCCGTTTTGTAGAGATGGACGATGGTCGCGTCTTTGAAATCCTGAGGAACTTGTCCTTGGTGCCACATCTCCTGGAAGAGTGTTGTGAGTTCTGCCATCAGCCGGGGCCCACCGTGCTTGTATACTTCCGGTGGGATTGCGTCAGATCCCGGTGCTTTACCGCTGGAAATCTGCTGCACGGCCCGGATGGTTTCTGGTAGGGAAGGCGGGAGATCCAGGTCATTGTTCGTGTCCACTTGGTCTTTTTGTACTAGCAGCAGGTATGCCGGCGAGCGGCTGCTAGCTGTAGACTGAGGAATAACCCGATTACGGACTGCAGAGCCAGCAACATTGCCTTCAGCATGAAGTCCGGCATAGGATTCAGAGTCCGTGGACGCCATCAGAACGGAAAAGAGCTTCCAGAGAGTCAGCACCCAAAATTCGCGGAAGGTGTCCTGAATGTAGAAAACTGGTGACAGCTCTCGTAAACAAAGGATAGTTTTGCTGAATTTTAATACTTCTGGGTAGTTTATTCCAGATTGCTATAGCGTTTACCGAAAAACTGACGGTATTTAACGGTGCGTGCCAAAGGAAGAAATAAGAATACATCTCTATGATTGGTGCGCCGACAGTGATCGAGCTGCCTCAGGGATGTAAGGGGTTAAAGGTAAAACCGTTTAAAAGCTTGAACAGTAAAAATAGTCCCTTCTGTAATCTACGAAGCCACAACGGGTCGAGGCTTGTAAGCTCACAGCGTTGTTGGTAGGACAGGTTTCTGTGCTCTGAAGTAATAACTCTTTTTAGTAAAGAAGTGCTGGACTGATTCTATCTTCCTCCGTTCACTCGCGTGCAGAAGGCTAAATAGAAACGAGCAGTATTCCAGACTAGGTCTGACATACATTTTATAAAGGCTGGTCCCTAATATTGAGGGTTTTAAAATTTCTGAGAATAAACCCGGTGGTTTGGCGTGCTTTAGAGACAATCAGGGCGCAGTGCTCTGACAGATTAAGACTACTAGAATATGATATGCCCAGATCCGTTATAAACCCGGGCACATTTAAGTCATGACCGTCTATGCTTAGATGAGGGCTGATGGTTGTCACAACTAACCATAACGGAGCATTTGTGCCAAGAGAGCGAAAGGCGCCATGTGCGACACCACTGAGCGAAGGCTTGAAGATCCTTTTTAAGAGCTCAAGCACAATGTGGCGATCGACCGGTTTTATAACGATAGGCAACTTTTGAAATCATCAGCGTACATAAACGGCCTACCATACTGAAAACAATCAGGAACATCGTTCGCAAAAAGGCAAAAATAGAAGCGGGCCGAGTACACTACCCTGAATAACGCCACTCCTCACGTGCGTGGGGTTGGAGATAACATCGGAAATTTTTACCCGTTGTGCGCGATCATTCAAATAGGAGGATATTAAGTTCAGAAGCTTGTTACCTAGGCCGAAGGAGGTAAGTTTCAGCAGGAGGAGATCGTGGTCAACACGATCAAAAGCCTTCGTGAAGTCGAAATAAACGGTGTAAATTGCAAAACCACTATCTCTAGATTGTAGCACATGATCAAAGTAAGAGAGCTGGCAGGTGTCACAAGATCGTTTTTCGAGAAACCCATGCTGAGCCGCATTAAGTAGGTTATTCTCTGTTAGGTGACGCCTCAACTTGTCTTTAATCAAGGTCTCTAATATCTTCGAGGCTGCTGGCAGTGTATTTATTGGCCTAAAGTCGTCAAATGATGTAGTTCTGCCGTGTTTGGGTATAGGCAAAATGTGTGATTCCTTCCATAAAATAGGGAAGGTTTCACTTTCAAGAGCAAGATTGAATATCTTATACAGAAGTGACGGAAATATATCATTTGCATCCGCCTTTAGAACGCTGACCGGGACGCCATCTGGTCCAGGACTGTAAGATTGGCGAGAACGCCGAATGGCTACGGTTACGTCCCAGAGGGTAAAAGTTATGTTTTTCGAGGACGTTACCGGTCCAAACCCGGACGTTTGGAAAGGGGCGACCGAATGTTCACTGAAAGTTCTAGACAAGAAAGCATTGAAGCTATCAGCCGTCAACTTAGCGTCAGCTATAGGGTTTCAAAAAGCATCTCGAAGTTACAGGGTACTGAGTTTTTTCTCTGCGATTTTACAGTCCGCGAAAAGAGTTTTTGCAACATTGTACGAAGGGTTTTCGGCAAAGTTAACCTCTTCAGCTAGTCGGTTTTTCTTCGGAGAGCCTCTTAGCCTGTTCGAAGATTTGCTGGATCAATGGCAGGACGGAAGTGTCATTTAGTCGATGAAAACGACGCGAGAGTCTACGCAATCTACGGCGGAAAGGTAAAGGGAGGTAGACTTCATCCTTGACATTAATTATTTTTCTTACGAGGAACAAAACGAGAAATGAGTGGACCTAGAACTTGGTAGAATGTATCAGTACAAACATTCACATCCAAACATAGAAAGAAGTTAGTCCAATCGTGGGAATTAAGATGTGTTAGTAATTCCCCCATATTTGCTGATCGGAAATCGTGGAAAAAGCTATATTTTTTTGAAAAAGTTTCATCAGCCTCGATTTCTAGTGAAGAAATAACTATAGCATGGTCTGAACTCCCAAGTGGGTCTAAAGGTGAAACTGACAGTGGCTGACAACCTCTGCAGAAGATAAGATCAAGTATGTTTGATCCTCGGGTGGGAAAATCAACTACCTGATCCCACATGCCAGTATCTATGGCCTCAAGCAAGTTTTCGAACTTTGCAGGACCGGAAGGTGGAAACCAATGAACTTCAGGGAGATTGAAGTCACCTGCAATCAAGCAGTACTTCATATTTAGGTCAACTGTGGCATGAAATGCCTGTGAGAGACGGAGATCGTAATCACCGCTTGCGTTTGGGGGGCGATAGACACAACCGACGAGTAATGAGTAGTTATCTTTAAGAACTACTCGGAGCCAACAACTCTCTTCTACCGCGGTAAATTGTCGATAATCCAACGGCAGAAAGGTAAGTGGCTGCTTAATATAGATGCAGCTTCCTCCGCCACGGCCCTCGTGTCGATCGTTACGAATATAGTCGTACCCTTTAATGTTGAGTTCAGAGTTGGATACACAGGGTGTTGCCCAGGTCTCTGTAACTATTACAATGTCGGGGCAGTGGATGAAAACCAGAGTCTGGAGCAATGGCATCTTATTAAGCAGATATCTGGCATTTAATACGAATTATTTAAGCGCGCAAGTTTTTTGTTTCTGAGAAGGGACAGTTAGGCTGTCAGAGTGAATGCCTTCGGCCAAAGAAATGTTCTTTTCACTTGAACAATTTGTCCGTTTCTTATTTGGAGATGTGCCTCGCCATTGGTCCTTCGTGTTTCCAGTTCTATTATTAACTGTCTCATTTTTTAGTCTCTCCTTCAGTCCGTATTCCGGTTGAAAAAACTTCAGAATGCAGGCCCCGTAGGGTTGCTTTTCTCTGTAGCAGGAGCTGTGCCTGTGCTTCGTTTTCCAAGATGATTTTTAAGAGGTCTTGGTCGAGAATTTGATTCGGGTGCGGACAGAGCTTTTCCCTATTCTATATGCCTTGAGAATGTGGATGAACTCGCCGTCCGTTAGCATCGTTTTTGCATACAATTGAAGGAGATCCAAGTCATGTTTGACTCGCTCCTTTGGAATACTTGAAGCTGATTCCGGGACCCCTTTAATGACTAAATTATGTTTTCGACTCAAACGAGGGCCCGTTTGTAACTCAGATCTTTCAGCTGAGTGAGTACTGGTAACCAATTCACTTGGCCCGGTAGGTCCACATGAACTGGGTGTTGGGCAGGCTAGAGCCAAATCTCTGCAAGACTTGTTCTTCTTAGACCTTTTCTTCTTTGGCTTAACGAACTCGCCAACCTCTTCAACATCGTATGTTGGTGCAACGTCTACCAGTGATGTGGCGATGGGCGGTAAAGCCAGATTAGTGCTGATGCTACCCGAACTAAGTACCGGTAGAGTGGCGCAAGGACTAGATGGGGCTCCCTTCGGAAGTAGCGAAATTTCCTCTGGTTTACCGGGTCCAGCAGTCACGATATGTTTAATGTGACTTTTATGTAAGCTTGAAGAAGCTATAAATGAATACGAATTTTGCTTTGTTGTAGGTTTATTACGAACAGGGGCGTTTTTAGCAGTTGGGCGAGATATAGATTTTTTTAAGTTATCTATTTCTTGTCTTAGATTCCTTATTTCCTGCTCCATCCCTGAGAATTTCTGCTGGAGGCTGAAACACCCCATACATGTTTCGTCTTCGTAAGCTACATTAGTTAAGCTTACTGAACTTTTACCCCGTTTAGCGGGAGGTGAACAAATAGCAGAATAACGATGGTTAAAATTGTTTTCTGCTTGTCCATTAACTTGCTTAACAAGATCCCCTGCCAATATGGCCGAGTGGGTAGAGGCGCCGAGAGACGGTCCCAAGCAGCTTGGTCGTGGACCAATTTTTTGTGACAATAAACTTATGGAACTTGAGTTTTGCATGTTATAATTGCCACAAAATTAATAGAGAGTCAGCTGAGTTTTCAACAATAAGAATTTGAAAATATAAGGACTCAGCCTTTGGTTTGAGTCCCTTCCGTGATTGAGAACAGATGCAGGGATCACACAGCCGGCGTGAGTTTCGGAAAGCAGCAAAGATCGAGGGTCCAAGTTGCAATTTATAAACTCAGAGGAATATAAAGACAATTCTTTAATAGATTTTCCAACACCGTGTCTTCTACACTGAGGTAGAGACTTAAAACTCGTAGGCTCGAGGTACTTGAAATTCGAAACCAATTTCAAACAACGCGCCAATTTAGAAACCCATAACCTCTTATCAACTGCACAATACGGCTTTCGTAGGGGAAGATCGTGTGTTACGAACTTACTTTATACTATGCAAAGCTGGACAAAAGCACTCGATGCAAAATACACTGTGCATGTGGCCTACATTGATTTCCAGAAGGCATTCGATAGTGTTCCACACCAGCGTCTCCTTTATAAGTTAAGAATGTTTGGTATTGGACGCAAACTTCTTACGTGGATCAAGAATTTTCTCGTCGGTCGTTCCCAAGTGGTCTGCGTAGGCGGATCACGATCAAAGCGCACAGTCATCGAGAGTGGAGTTCTGCAAGGTTCAGTTCTCGGACCAATCCTATTTCTCTTGTTTATAATGATTGTGTGCAGGAATTGGACTGTGACTTTGCTATGTTTGCGGACGATATAAAAATTTGGAAAGTTATCAACAATGCTGCCGATGGAGACGATTTCCAAGAAAATCTCCATCGATTGGACGAGTGGTCCCGCAAATGGCTCTTGTCCTTCAACTCAAACCAATGCGCCCTGCCACGTCTAAGAAGTCGGAATCAGGTCACTGATATGTGACCCTACTTTTTGAACGGTATGCCACTCCGAGAAACACACACACAGAAGGATCTCGGCGTTTCGATGAAAGACAACCTGAAGTCTTCTACGCAATGCTGCAAGGCGTCTAAATCCGCCAATTCAATGCTGTACTCTATCAAGCGGGCATTTAAAGTTTTCGATGAAGACTGCTATTCTAAAGTCTTTGGTACGTTTGTTAGGCCCCATCTTGAATATGCGATCCAAGCCTGGCGACCGTGGACCCAACAGGACTACAAAATGCTCGAAAGGGTACAGCGACGAGCCACAAAATTAGTAAGAGGTCAAGGTGAACTGCCAGATGAGATTTGCCTAAATAACCTACAGCTCTATCCTCTAAGTTATAGGCAGTTGCGCGGAGACTTGATACAAACCTTCCGCATCGTGCGTGGCATGGATTGCGCCCTCCTATGTGATGACTTTTTCCAACTTGCTACTACGAATAATCTCCGAGGTCATCCATTCAAACTAAGTGTGCCCCAAGTAAGATTGGATGTGAGGAAGTATTTTTCACCAACCGTGTCTTGAAACCGTGGAATAACCTACCTGAGGCGATTGTAATGTCCCAGTCTGTGGATATATTTAAACATCGGCTTGACATACATATTTTGCTGCACCAGGAAGATTATGTGACTACTTTACCTTAACAATATCCGTGTACCATGTAAATCTGCCTGCATTCACTTGACTGTAACTTTTTTTACATTGCTTATTATTCTTCCGTCTTTCTGTATCAAATAGGGATTTCAAAGGCGTAAGCCTAGTTTTCTCAAATACACTGAACTGGACTGAAAAGTGCAAATCTTCAAAGACATCTTAAAACGCAACGTAAAATTAGCTTAGGAAGCAAAAAGCCAATTTGACTAACGCAGAGTTTTGCTAACAATGGCAAACACGAAGCTTCTAACAAGTCAATCCTGAAAATGAATCAGACGCCGAAGCCATGGCACCTTTTATTATCCTCCAAACGGTAGGTCCATATGAGTCCAACAAACGTCACGCCATCGGTACTCAAGATGACAGGTGCAACGGACTTCTCGGTTGTGTGTCGAGTTGAGGTCTCCAAACCATGCCTACCGAGCTCGTCTTTGAAGGAGGAAAAACAGCACGTCAATTGACTAAATTTTCGCAGGAAATGATGCAAATGTGCGATCCTCAATTTCCACTCAGTTCAAAGGGCCCATGTCATTAGGTATTGTGGAGACTAAAGCGCGCGAGGGTCGGAATGCTCTTATATGAAAGACCACCTTGCCTTTTGAGAGCTCAGTTGCGCCGTAGCCGGCGGTAGCTGAGAATCGTCCACAGATAGAACACACGCCGTTTAACGGACGAGTTTAGAAAGGGCATTGCTTGGGCCTCGGCCATACACCCAAATGCAGGAGGTAGCTGGGGACGGGATTGGATCTGTCCTAATCGTTTTCCCTTATGAAAAAAACGTCACACACGGTTGAAGTAGGGTTAACGCAGGATTAAGATCGCAAGGTTGAAAAGCAGTCGATGTAATGAAGCCATTTTCGGACGTGTGAGGTTTACAATCGCTAAAACCAGCATTTTATGCGTCTGAGTGAAACTATTAAAGCACGCAGAAGGCAGCAGCATGATTTAGGACATTACTTGTTTGCGATTTACTCCCTTGTACAAAATCGGTAGCCGGGCGTCAGTGACAAACTACAGGCCCATAAGCTTGACATGCCTCCTTGGCAAGATTATGGAAAGGATCATCAAGAGCGAATTGGTGGAATTCCTAGAGACTCATAATTTGTTATTAAGCTGTCAACACGTGTTCAGAAAAGAAAGATCATGCACAACGAATTTGCTGTATTCGCTCCAGAGGTGGATCTTAGCACTTGAAGATAGACACGCGGTTCAAATTGCCTTCGTTGACTTTTAAAAAGCCTTCGATACTGTGCCGCACGAGAGATTGCTGTACAAGCTAGAACAAATTGGAATCAGAGGTTACCTCCTCAAGGGGATTGAAAACTTCCTCGTGGGTCGGTGCCAGGTTGTGTGCATCGGCCAAGAGAGGTCAAGTTCTGCTGCGGTCGAGAGTGGGGTTCCTCAGGGTTCAGTACTAGGGCCAATACTGTTTTTAATATACGTGAACGATTGTGTCAGGAATCTCGACTGTGAAGCAGCAATGTTTGCCGATGACATTAAAATCTGGAATGTAATCCAGAGCCCTGCTGACGAAGATAAACTGCACATCAACCTAACTCGGTTGGAGAAGTGGTCGAATCATTGGCTTTACGGTTCAACGTCGATAAGTGTACAATACTTCGCTTAGGCAACCCATCTGGATCTGCCGAATGTAGAAGTTTCTTTCTCAACGGTGAAGCCTTAAAAGACGGGGAAACCCAAAAGGACCTTTGTGTGCTGACGACCACTACCTTAAAACCATCGTCTCACTGCTTGAAAGTGGCGAAGAGCGCAATTGCGGTGTTGCATGCCACCAGACGAGCCTTTTTGGATTTCGATGAAGATCTCTTCGCTAAGACTTTTGGAACATTCATTAGGCCGCATTTGGAATATGCTATGCAAGCCTGGAAACCCTGGACAGTTCAAGATCAGAACTGCCTCGAAAGAGTACAGAGGAAAGCCACCAAAATGGTTAGAAGTCAAGGATCCTTGCCACATCCAACCCGCTTAATTAATCTTAATCTGTTTATGTTGAGTTATAGGCAAATGCGTGGTGATCTCCTGCAGTCAATCCGCATTGTGAAGGGATTGGAGTGTTGCCTGGAATTCTCGGACATCTTTGAATCTCCGAGGTCACCCATGGAAACTGCGTGTCCAGCAGGCGAGACTGGATTTGCGCAAGTTCTCCTTCTCTGTCAGAGTGGTTAAACCATGGAATGCCCTCCCTGAAGATGTTGTGATGTCACCATCGCTGGAAAGCTTTAAAAAACCTTGACAGTTGTATGTTCCAAAATGAGCCTGAGCGATGAGGAATTTATCTTTACCCTCGAGAGTCGTGCACCATTTTTCATATTTTATGACCGCCTTTCGTACCTCTGCAACCCACACGGTTCCTCTGTATACCGCACTTAATTTTACGTTACAAATAGGGTACTCAAAGGCCCATGCCGTTTTCCCTCAATAAATTGAATTGAATTGAATTGAATTGAAGGACACATTTATCTGGACTATTTGACCGTCTTTGATTTTCAGCCGTTTCTCTCCTCTGCTAATTCACTCCTTCAATTCTCTTCGAAGATCCCTCATTTTCAGTCGTTCTCTCAGCTCGTAGTCCGGCTGAAAAAACACTTGTTTGTGTGATCCCCGTAAGGTCATTCTTCCTTCTAACAGAAGTGCTGCCGGGGTTTCGGTTTCTGAAATAATTTTTAGAGGCCTTGGGGATATTTTAATGTCGGGGCTGGGGTCTGCTTTGCCTAGTCGGAAAGCTTTTTGCACGGTGTAAATTTCCCCTTTCTTCAGGACTGCACTGACATATTCATTCTAACAATGATAGTTTCTTCTCATTGTAGTCTGTTTTGATCAAAACCGCAATCGTGCCTCCTTTGTAAGCGAAGAGAATGGTAGTATCCTTCTCAGTTTTAAGACCCTTTAATGCTTTCCTCTCTTCATGTGGCAGTACTGAAAAATGTTTCCAGTCTTTTACTGCTTGTATGGTAATATTTCGAATAGTTAACCATTCTGTGAGGTAAACAGTCGAGAGGATGGATTCCAAGTTTGCAAGTTACCCCAAATAGTTTAAGTCAGAAAGATTGTATTTCATACCTTCGGAAAGGACGCTCTTTTCCGTTGTCGTTAGGATTTTTGACGACAGAATTACGACCTTCTTTGAAGACTTCTGGTTTTTGTTGGTTTAATGTGAAATGTTCAATCATTTTCTGTCTAAAACCCTCCACTTCGTATGTCGTTCGCGTTCTGAAACATGTGTAATCGTGTCGTTTCGGGATTCAGCTAATTGTGAAGGAAGCTGTTCTGGGCAAATCTCCATGCGTCGCTTCTTAGAAATTTGGAATTTTCGTAATCGGAAATGGGCATCAGTTATGAAAGCATAAAGCATGCTTCGCCCTTAACGAAGAAACTCATCTTGTCCCAGGATACGGATGTTCCAGCAAGGGCCGTACTCGTAATCATAGACCTACGTTTTGAAACTAACGTTTAATTTGACCGAAAATGCCATAAGCAAATTTAAGAAGCTCTTATTGAGTCACCCATCTCCGGTTTTCCGGCAAAAATCGGAATTACGAAACTTGAGGCCACGGCTCTTTCGGTAGTAAATCCTAAATTATGCCTGCTTTACGTAGATGACACATCTCTTGTCGTTAAGTAGGACCGACTGGAAATGCTCCCTATTACTATCAACTCCAAAATTCCGGGAAATGAGT
>WEDG01001639.1:0-90222 GCA_017591395.1 Schistocephalus solidus
GGGCCCCTTTAGCGAAATCTCCTCTGGTTTACAGGGTCCAGCAGTCGCGATATGTTTAATGTTACTTTTATGTAAGCTTGAAGAAGCTATAAATGAATACGAAGTTTGCTTTTGTTGTAGGTTTATTACGAACAGGAGCTTTTTTAGCAGTTGGGCAAAATAAAGATTATTTTAAGTTATCTATTTCTTGTCATAGATTCCTTATTTCCTGCTCCATCCCTGAGAATTTCTGCTGTATCTTGACAGGGTAGATATCTGGGCGATATACGGCTGATATGGATTGCTATAAGGGTGGTACACCATCTGGTTATGGGCAAGCTACAGCTGGTGGTTAATGACCTACAAGACTCATAAATACCTATCCTCTGGTTATGCGCAAGGGCTCACAATTTAATGATTTATATACCCATTATCTAAAAAGCAATTTTTTTCAATATTTAAAAATTATTGAAAAAATTACGATTTATTTATATTTTGAACGCCTCTGACCGCAGTATGAACGCCTCTGACCGCAGTAAGATTGAAAAAGTTCAGAGGGTTTTTACTCGAAGACTATTTTCTCTTCCTGGATACAGTATCTCTTATACGGATAGATGCCAGTTAGCAAACATTAAATTTCTCTGGGTTAGAAGACTCGAAGCCGGTTTCTGCTTCCTGTTTCGCGTTAACTCTAGCCCAAATCTCCCACGAATAAACGCTCTCTTTCCGGTAGATCGACCCTATGCCACTCGTAATTCCTCCATGATCAATTCACCACCCCTTAGCTCCACAACTTACCGGTCTCAGTTTTTTGCCTCCAAATATGCTTTCAACTGGAATAATCTTCCACTACAAATTAGGTTTTCGTCCACATTAGCTCTTATCAAAAAAAGTTACGCAAACATTTAACTTCGGAAGATATAAAGACCTTATTGTCTGTTTCCTTCCCTAACTCGCAACTTTTGGATTTCGAAAAGGGTCCTCCTTGTATTTGAGGCAGCTCCCTTGATATTATAATGGTCTCTTATTATATGTTCATCATCCTCTGCAGAGTTAATCTTATATTGGTCTCTTATTATATGTCCATCATCCTCTGCACAGTCTATCTTTGCATTCACTTTCCCCCCTTTTAAAGTAGCATCGCCAACTCTTGACAACCTTGGTACTTTCCTCCGCTTTTGCAACCCCGACGATGGTCGCCGGAATCTGTTAATGATCATGGCTGCTTCTGATGTTTTCGTCTCTTTGATTGGTGGACTATGCAGTCGGCAAGGTCGTATCTCGATGATGATCTCATGACCTCTAATGTCCCCTCTTCGTTTTGACCCTGGTGACCACGATGAGATCATCCTCTCTCACCTCCACTGGTGGTTACAAACAGTAGCTCTGACTGCTATATTATCTCTTACACGACAAGGAGCGTTCCAAACCCCCATACGTTGTCAGCAACATCACAGTGAAGCAGTTTTTTTCATATTTTTTTTAAATTGGCGGTTCGCTGAACTCAGCCTCCGATTTAACCGAAGGAGTTGTTTTACTGCTTCTTTTCTAGTTCACCGTTTATGTAAAAGATTGTTGACTATTGTTTTAAAAATGGCAAATCTTTCTGAATCGGATATGCCTACCATATTGTTCATTTCTTCTGTTAATATGGCTGCTCACATAGTGCAGCAATTATCCACTTTGTATTTATTTATACCACGATACTAAGTTTGAAATGACGGGGCTCTCTGGGCCTTAAATATACAATTTATTTATTTATTATTTATTTAATGCTTTTAGATAGCGTCTGTATTTTTATATATAATTTTATGATTGTTAAACAATTTGCTTAAAAACTAACCTGCAAAACTTATTGTATTTTTATCTCAGTCTATTAAGAGTATATTTTATTCCGTTTTTAACATCATTTATGCTCAACGTAATTCGAATGCGCAACGAGCCGCACGCCTACGTTTTGATATAGGTTTATGAAACGAATGGTACTAGCTGTTTTTTACAGCTAGATCAAACATAATTCAGCACTATGTTATATAATACAAATATGAAGACTGTAGGACTGCATTGAAAGTTTCTTACCGTTGAAATCTTCCTGCTCCTAATCTTTTTTTTACCTTTTTTGGCAATCAGTCAACTAAGTCTAATTATTTGGCAGACCCCACAACGGAATATACTGCGCTCGCATCTGATTGGAAGTACTTATCCCTTCGAATCGACCGCAGACGTTTCTACCTCCGTCAAATAAATACTCTCGAACGTCTATAACAGGCTAGTCTTTACTCTAACCATTCTTAACTGATACATTCATCCAATTATGTAAAACTGTTTCAACTTCAAATTTGGCTATTTCTGAACCTTGGAAAATAGGTTTTTGCACTTAAAATAAACTCTTAATTTCGAACACTGCTTTTGAAACAACCAAACAGACAAAATCAAAAGTGGTTAATGAAGAGAGGAGTTTGTTTTAGGTTTTTCCTGTGTAATAAGGATTTGACGTGGCCCAAACAGTGCCAAATCAATAAACCTATTTATTTATTTATTAGACCGCACAGTTAAGTATCGTGAATTCTTTGCGGTAAACGCCATGGCCATGTGGAAAAAAACCACCCCATATTATAAAAATCCAGTGAAGCTGTTCTTTGAATAAGATAACTATTACTATTTGATTGCATTCAGAACAGTTTTCAAGAATTCTGGGCGCCGACACGGTAAAATCTGTTTTCCTGTTCGACGGAGTGCGTGGCATCTGAACCCGATCCCAGGTGTTACCTTGAGGGATACGGCACCGTCTCTGCAGCCTGCACACGTTGACGTCTTCGGCAGACATTGAGCAACCGTACACGGCTGTACTCTTGCCTTGGGCAGAATCCCGGTTCCTAGCAAAGACAGAGAGACGGCAAACAGACTACAATTGTGTTAGCCCTTCCCTGATCTGAACCGCTATCATCCTTTAAGGCGGCAGTTGTTTCTCCTGAATAACATAAAGATAGGAAAAGCACTCATAATGATATATGTTCAGGAGTTTTGTTCACTGCCAGCCTGATCCCCACTAAATATTTTATCTGACAATGCCTGTAAACCGGCATTTAATACAACTATAATAATAATAATAATAATAATAATATTATCATTCGTTGGTAGATTCACGAAGCCCATGGACGATTGTGCATTGTGACCTGTCGACAGCACCTTTTAATAGGGGGTTCTGCTAAGTACTTTACCTGGCTGATGTTTTGGCTTCCCGAATACTGTCTACCGCTGTGGGTCCACTTTGTGTCAACCATTCGATGGGCAACAGCTCCTTTATGTTTGCCTCTGATGAAACGCACGTTGTTAATCTTTATCTGCCGTAATCCGTTCAGCTCATTCATTGGTATATTTTGATCTATTTCATTTTGTACCTTCGATTGCTTTTCTGGCGAGTTTGAAATCATCCCCTTCGGGTTTTTGGTACCAGTCCCTGTGGTCTTACCTTTCGCCTTTTTCTTATTCTTCAGTGTTACTGGAGGCTCTGCATCACTGCTCTTGACTGGTATCTTAGATACCACATTGATAATATTTGGGGATTTGTTTTGTAGGTTGCCTCGTGCTCTACTCCGTGCTATCCTATGCTTTTGACGCTGGCAATCGATCCTCTGAAACGAGGGTATGATGTATAAAATTCTTCATCATCCTGATTTCTTCCTCTAGTTGATTAAACTTGGAGGCAAGCGTTTGACAATAATTTCCCTCGTACTTTGGCCGCTACCAATTTATAGGGCTTTAAGAGCGCCCATCCCAGCGTGCAGCGACGGCGCAGTCGGGTAGGCGTTGATTTGGTAGGAGTGGGGTGGCCGGTTAAATCCCGCCCAGCATTACATTTGCACTTCAAGTTCAGCCTTCACCATTTTGCACACACATAAGATGTCCACAAGAAAAAACATAAGATATGAATTTTCGAAGGAAGGAAATGTCTACTTATTTACTAAGCTCCGTAGACGCTATGTCTTTAAGCTCCACATTAGGTATTCTTGAGGAAGCTATACTTGCAAACGTAATTTCTTAATTTGGAATTCTCGTTATTATGGGCTTTTTTTCCGGGTGAACAACAAATCTTCTGTTTTAGATCAACCATTTCTCGTTTCAAATTACTTACCTCTTTCTCCAACAATAGCTAATTCTGCAAGAGATTTAAACACCCCATGCACTTTTCGTCATCGTTGGTGGCATTCATTAGTGTTTTCAGGCTTTTTGCCCGCTTTTCAGGAGAATAATAAGTTTAGATAGTGCCTTGCCGGTGCTAACCAAAGATAAATTCTAAATTCTAAACCGAATATATGTCTGTGCCAATTTTTCTGTTTGTATATAATTTTGTTTTCCGATTTTTCATGAGAATGTGACGCAGTGGTTAAGTGCATCAGCACACGAATGTGTGACGAGGGTTTGACTCCCGCCGTGGCACCACTTTTTTTCTCCGCGCAGATGAATTCTGAGCGTTTGTGTTTTCCATACCTCTTAGGATTGTATGCGAATGCATTTAATTTATAAATATTCGTAAAAAAGGCTAGGGTGCAATAGTATTTAGCGGTCAGACTTCTAATAAGCATGCAATGACTCAGCCTTTTGTTGTGACTTCTCCTGTCCCGATTGCAAGCAGATTAAAGCAGCACACCGTTGGCATGCATTTTGGAAGCAGGTAAACTTTGAAGCTTGTATTTCTCGTAGGAAAAATTTCCTGCACATGGAATAATCCTCATCGAAGGAATATTCGGATATCCGGAGAACCGTTTTAATTTTTTATTATAACAGTGCCCTTCTAGGTACTCAAATAAAACATCGTTATTTACCTTTTCCTCTTTGGCCCTGTGAACGGAACCCAGCATTTATAGAATAGAAGTAATATATTTTCAACGACTTGTGTTTTCAGAATTTGGGTTGTCCCACTGCATGATGCTGCGTATAGCTTGTGAGAAACGAGTACTTCTTTCGTCTTAATCTGACCCTTGGCAACACGTTCCTTCCAACCTTGAATGAATAGGTAGTCCTAAGGTTGCATCTGTTATTGGTTTGTCGTTGTCGGCAAATTGAATTTTCAATCGTTAGTGTGGACTTTCCAAGTTTTGCTTTTGATTAATTCATTTTTAATTGTAAATGTTCACCTTAACAAAGAAGGCCGCTTACTCTGTTCTCTTAGCGTGTATCATTATCACAGACTTGTAGCTATACTTCAACCGTTCGAAATGTCAAAGCCTCGATGCTGTTGTATCCACGGCAGCGATGGCAAGGCATGATTTCAGCCAACGCCTTAGCCGTCTGAACCACTAAGCTAATAGGGTGCCATGAGTGTGCTCAAAAAAAGATTCCACTTTCTAAAATTGGGCCAACTGATATTCATCTACCAAAAGGTTTCTATAAAAATGAACCCATTAGTCATCTGATAGATTATCGATTGATTTTTTCGTAAAATCTGTCCACAAAGTCATTTTACTGTGTCCAGAATTGGCAAATTCAATATGTTCTGTGTTTTAGGTGGGTTACTTAGTCTGTACGTTAATAAGCATGCGGTCATCGTTTTCGGCCAAACCTCGCGTTTGCTATCGTGGGTTCGAATCCCACAGAGGCCGCCGTGTTTTTTGCTGCTTGAGCAATTTAGTTATTTAAATATGCCATAGCTACGTATTATAACAATAAGTTAAGCAGGATGAATTTAAGGGCCGCTCCTGCGTAAGAACTCTCCTAACTGCAGTTTTCTTCCACTATCTGCGAATCGACCAATTGAAAAACCTTAGTACGCGTTTTCTGGATCTGAACACAATCGCCGGCGCTTGGCAATTGTCTGATAACTGAGATCACGATTGTTTATTACAGAAAACCTTGACGACTGGTACGTAGGATAAGGATGGGACACCAAATTGTCGGAGACGTCGACACAACCGTGTTTCTCGCGGATATCTTCTTTACTCCTGGCTCTTCCTCATTCGAAAGCAAAAGCTTGTCATGGATAGCTCCGAGGAACAGCTTACTGTTTACTGCTGAAACTAAAATTTAACTTATATTTAGGAGAATCTCAATTAGGCAACCATGTTTTAACCAATTAAATTTCACCGTACTCCCCGTAGACCCCGATTTTTCATAGAGAAAGTAGAGTTAAGTTTAGAACACTATGTGCACAGCGCTAGCATCGAAGCCGTAGAGCGAATAGAATTTGCTGGCGACCTAGGATTTTTAAACTGCTTATGTGACATCCCCAGAACTGCTCAAAGTCTTCAGCTAAACGTTATAAGGAAAGTTTCCACATTCTTAAGCTTCTTTATATTGAACAGAACGCATGTTCAGCTGCATCTCAACTACTATCTATTGGTGTGGTTCCCGCATCTTGCCAGTATTGAGCGTCAAACCTTGAAAAGAATTCAGGTCCAATGCGACTGAACTTTCCCACTCCACTATTCCGCAAACTGATACAGAATACTACACGCAGAGTATACTGGAACATTGGCGGGAAAAACTGCGATCCGCATTTTCGGTAACTTCATACGCACACTCTTTGATGCAGGCCTGTCCAATCCCGATGCATATGCACAAAGCAGATAGATGCGCTTTCCGTAGTGTGGACTGGGTTATCTCAAAATTATTTGTTGTCTCCACGTGGGTACTGTTTAAGAAATATGATTGTGTAGAGTTAAAGTTGATCCGCCGAAGCATAAGCTCCATTCGCGTTAAGCACTGTACCCGCAGAGTTTGTATCTTAAAGTTGCCTGCAGACTAGCTTTCGATTTATGTTCTTTATGTCTATTGTTGACTCGCTGAGATAATTAAGTAATGTTTATTGTTTGTTACTTATCGTTTTTCCTTTAATTTTTGCAATTTTATTAGTGTTCTTTTCTATGTTTCCTCTCCTCCTACCTCACTCTTAATCGTTTTCTTAGTTTTGACCGAGTACTCCAGTGACCAGCTTGAAGTTTGTATTAAAGAGTCTATTGAGTTTTCGCTACTCACCCGTTTGCTCTTCAACTTCGAACTCCGACGCGAAATCGGTCGCCGTTTTTGCTTGAATAATTTCTTAATGCTTACAGTTCAATGCCTAATGGATTTATTGGCATGAATTTTGAGAACTTTTAGTTAAATTTTTATTTTAAAGGCCGTGTCTTAGACTTTAATTGCTAGCAAACTGTCGATACCACGCAATGCTTTATCCCAGGACTGCTACCAGCTTGTACAGTCGTCCTTAATTAATCAGACTAACCTGTTAACAACTTTTTCTTCAGTAAACCAAGCTTCTTGCCTATCACGGCGTCCGTAAAAGTTATGGGGTACGTTGTTTGTGTTACCGCTCACATACGCCTATGCGTGCTGTACGCGACAGGTTAATAATCTCACAATGCATATGGCTCATCCTATTTTGTGTTACACTCAGCTACCTAGGTTGTCTCATGGGTCGGGGATATTACTTCATTAAAACAAAGCAAATGCCCATATACTATTGCAACATATAGATTTCATAAAATAATTCCGAAATGACTCTTAAGACCCATACTTTTTTGGCCTTTTCACGATTTTGTTAAGGTGGCTTCAAATATTTAATTATATAAGTTAAAATAGGGTGTTTAACCTCTACTCACGCTTATCTTTGAAAACCGTTTTTTATTACATTTGGTTTGTATTATTGCCCCTAGCCTTTTTATGGATACAGGAAGATAGAATGATACATAGTTAATGACGCGTTTTCTGATTCACTGTCATGACGATATCCTTTTTGGAAGCAAAATGGCGAACTATTCGCATGCGTTGTAGTTTGCATCTCTGGATTCATCATTGCAATATAACGACGCTCTGAAGTCCCGTTCGGCCTTTGAGTAAGGTGCAAATCATTGGAGAATGTGCGGCAGAAACGTCTAACTGCGGTTAATGACAAACGGTCCTTGCTTTTTTCTTCTTCTTCTTCTTCTTCTTCTTCTTCTTCTTCTTCAAAGATATGAACTTGCTAGCCAATATTATCGACTCATTAATAAATAATGTTAAGGCTGTCCTGTCAAAATCTAAGAATAAGTATTCTATATTCTGAGATGTTCCATGAACAAAGATAAATCCCACGCTATACAGGAATTCAATTTTACCAAATGGGCCCGCGTGAAGGCAAGAAATTAGATTGAAAAAACAATCCAGTTTGACCACACATTGTTGAAATTCATAAAGGGAAGCTATTTATTTTCAAATCACCCTGTTCCTTGCACACCTCTCAACATCCTCACTGCAAGGATGACGGTCACTGTAAGGTGTGCATCGGTTGTTTGTTGGGAGTCCTAATTTGCGGACAATTTTGACCGATCGTACCAACAAAGAACTGGACTTAAGTTCATGATATCAATTTCAATCTCATTGAGCACCTTATTCGATATTGAATATGGATTATGTGGAATATAATCAAGCCATAGATAAAGCGGCATATCGCAAGTAAATTGGTAGTAAAAGATTGTTTATGTTCTGTAACGACAACCTTAATTGAGCCTGCTTAAAAAAACCTGCTGAGTAAGTGCTCGTTTGGCGTCACGAAAGAGGTGGTTTTCTTATTGCTACCTGAAAGTGAAATTACGTCATATTGTTCGCGCTGTTACTCGTCAAGTCGCTCATTTTAAAGCGGAATATAAGTTTAAGGAGGATAATAGACTTAAGGTCGTAAGGAGCACCAGATACAGTAATGTAACTGTCGAGGGCAAGGCAATTCAGCTTGTTCACTACTTGGTCGAGCGCATGGCTGTGGTGATTAACTCCGACACTGATGTGACCGTATTACCTTCCAATATCAAAGCTTCCCAGGCCGCTGACGATACCTCTGAACCATTTGCGATCATCGTGAGCACTGCTTGCTAATAAACACTAACCAATTCCTCATCCGTAAGGTCTTTCTTGTCTTCTTACCCACAGAGCGTTGATAAAAGAAACTGCCTAGATATCAAGCTGTTGATCTAATTTTAAAGGAGCAGAATCCACCTTAAAGTCTCCTTGAACCGTTTAAAAATGTTTTACTTAGTTTTCTGTAATCGACTACCTCCTGCGTAAACATTGACTGCTTGTCATTACTTAGATGTACCAGATGTGCTTAAGCAGGTTTACGGTCTAGTACTAGAGGGCTTCTTATCTAGTATTGCTCCATAACCTTGCTGAGCTTTCCGAGTGACTCGATTATGGGCTTAAAAGAAAACTGCCAAGTCATATCTTTGCTCCGAACCCCACCGTAGATTCGAAACATCACCAGCACCTGATCAGTACTGAAAACTTTCCCGAACCTGTCCAAGAAAGCCAAAATATGGAAGCATGGGTTTTTAAGAGTTCCAATTTCATAATGTTTACCGAGGGAATTATGTCGAACCGCTACAGAATTACGTACGCTGGCTACCCGACGCTTCTTGAGTGATGGATAGTGGAACGACCTTCACCCAAGGCTACCTGTGAAATAAGCAGGCTCTCGGGTTTAAAGAATAAGCATTCAAGGACTAGCCGCGACAATGACACCAGGGTGCGAAGGGCTCAGGTCTGGTATGTCGACTGTCTTATGAAATACCGTCAAGTCCGATGACAGTTACAGTGACCGTACACTGTCAACAAATAAGTTTGCTAGCCAACGCTGCTTTGTGGTTCGATTCTTTAATCGAAGACCTAGCGGACGGAAACAATCTCGAACAAGCAATCCGAGCGTCTTGTACTCGAACATCCCCAAGAAGCCTTATGACTGATGCCGGCTGCATGAGGCATGATCACAGCTGTACCGATAAAAAAGTCTCTGTTTCTAAATGTGTCCTTGCTTAAGAGCGAAAGACATTGTCTCTTTTTATATTGTCTATTAAGCCTTCCAGCCTGTATGAATTCATAAAAAAACTGTAGTGGTGAACAATTGAGACTAGACGTAAGTCCCCAGGTTTACTATAAGAGGTCCTGCAAGACAATTGTCCCAAAACAATAGTGTAAGAATCAGTCCACAGTTTGCTTCGCTTTAGTGCCACAGCCATATTTGGTGATTGGCTGGACGTTTTGTATGTATCAACTATGAGTGGCGCACTACAGTGACTTGTAGGCAACAATCGCCAATATACGAAATTTTGAAATATATGTTCGCTCACAATAAGCTACTTGCGTTGTAGACGAAGATAAACTATTGTTGACCTCAACTGCCTCAAATTCAAAAGATCTGTCCATGGCAAGCGTGTTTGAATTGCTATTTGGCCTACTTGCAAATGAAAAGGTTACTGTTCGCACAGGTGTGGTCCGTCAAGTCTTTGACAGTCTTTTAAAACTTCGGAAGTTCATAATCACCACTAAATTTCCGGTCTGCAGACTTTGCAAACCGTACGTTCTTAGGCTCGCTGGACTTTTACCGTTAGGGCGGAGGAACAGTCAACGTCAAATATATTTGATTACTAGTGTATTAAATTAGGCCATTGGATTTATCACAATCAGCAAAATTAAGATATCCTGGACAAATTACGCCTTCAAATCCCGTTCGACTTCACCTCAACAGAACTTACAATCACCATAGGATACTCAATCTTTTTTTAGTGTAGAGGGGCTCTTTTCGACAGGGTATTACGAAATCTCGCCGTCAATAAAATATTTTACTCGGATGAATAAGCAGAAACATTGCTACGTAATAGACTTCGGACCCTCCAACAAGTGTTTTATCACACCTCGTATCAGTGAAAGTGATAAGTTCTTAGTTAATAATGCTTTGCAGGCCTCCACTGGTGCTTGCCAGGTTTTGTTGCGAAGCGATGAGGGTTTCAACATTAAACTTGGCTTACAGAGGCGATGATCATCACTGCATCTTTGAATTTTTCCAGTTTCCGGGGAATTACAATCAACTATTTAAGTCAAGTAAACCCTTCAGATTTATAAAGGGCCAAGGATACACTAGGTGATTATTTAGGCTACACACACAGTAGCCTTACTTGGTTTAGTTCGTAACGCTGGTAACAGAACTCCTTTGTTACCTACCGACTTTTCTTTTGCTTCGATTGCATATGTCCCGGAAGCACCAGCCTTCCCGCCTGCTTATGCGTATATGCGCTTGGCTGTGGTAACTCAGCGTTATCTCCTTTTTCATGTTTTACAACCAGTAAGTAATGGCCCAAAACACCCAGAATCTACTGAAGCTGACAATTGTTGGAACAGGTGGCGTAGGAAAGAGCGCACTCACTCTACACTTTATGTACGATGAGGTACGTTTTCTCTTTTATCTTTTCACTGTACTCGTTAACGTTCAGTTCGTAGAGGATTATGAGCCGACAAAAGCCGATTCCTATCGCAAGCGGATAACCTTTGGAAACGAGGAAGTCGACCTTCACATCCTTGACACAGCTGGTAAGGTGCTGCCTTCTTCTGATGAATTGTCCACCTTCAAATCTGTTAAACTGAAAAAATGAACCACTGACACAGTTGCCCAACCAGAAACCAATTATTTCCCTTAAAATTTAATCTGTTTGTACTGGTGTGTAAGTATCCATTTTCTACAAACAATCGAGCCCCGGATTTTGTTTTTCACCCCTTCCAGTGGCTACAAAAGCAGAGCCGCTGTCCCAGTCGAGAATTCCAAAAATATGGCGTGGGGGCCTCGTAGCTCAGTTGGCTAGAGCGTTGGTTGTACTAAAGGATTCCTCTTGCTGGCCTGGGATTGAACCCCGTCGAGGCTGCCGAGATTTTCACAATTAGGTCAAATGAATTATTCAAGTCTGCCAAACTCCTCTTCTAGAGGATGGCTTTCCTACCAACCGCCAACTCTGTTGCCAGGTTCCGAGGTGTTAGTACTAACCTGTATCACAAAACGAATGGAACTGTCGCATCGGAACTCAACAGGCACGCTGCTTACGGGAGCTTTATGCCATGTCAGTCATTGGGCTAGTCTCATTCCCAGGTGGCCTCGTCTAGTCTTTTCCTGGCTTACGGTAGGCGGAGGGAGGTTAGATAGGCCGTTCATGTGAATCTTGCGCGCTTTAAATCTACCACGGCTTGTTGGAAGTTTTAGTTGCTCAAAAATTTGCCACCTGGTAAACTGACTTTGGCTTCCAGATTGAGGGCCAGACTGTACTGTCTCTTTACTGTACGTCTTCTGTTAACTCTCATTGATATTAAATCCAAGTGAATCAATTCCGGTTCATGTGGGTTAGGGGATGTGCAGGCGTGTGTCACTCGCGTAGATATGGGCCTTGTGTACCCCAGTGACTGGATCCCCGCCATATGCAGTTGATTTTATTTTGTCTTGCTACCGCAACACTGTGGGTGCGGGTGTAATTAACGTAGGTGCTGTACAATCCTGCCGCAATAAAAGAAACTTACGAGCAACTCACCGCAGTCACTCTAGCACATCTAGCACTCTATCAGACTTGCGCCGAACAGACCGTACTCTCATTTCTCACGCGGTGTTCCACTGGTTAAGTTGGAGAAGACTAGACTGTACGTGTGAATACAGTGACTGATGAGGCATACACAACCTGCTCCTTAACTTCTCAAAAACGCGGTTTCGCACCTCATAAACAGTCAGTGACAAATCTTAGGAGATGTTAACAAAAATTTTGGAAAATGCGTTTCCGATTAGGAAAAATTACGTAGTTTGAGTTGTGATGTTGATTATCATGCTGCATAATCCCAAATTATTTCACGCATACCGGGAGGCCGGCTTTTAAATGCAATTTTTCGGCCGTCTGCTAAAAACAAAAAAATTTACATTATAAGTAGCGTTCGCTTATCAGGCGATTTTCAACTTTATCTATTCCTATATATAGCCGTCATAAGCCACTCATACCCGATCCCAAGTGTGAACTATCTGGGATGCCCGTATTTCTACGCATGACAGTTGGACCGCCGAAGTCCGACTATGTCCAGCGTATGGTCCACACCACGGTGGTGCAAGGACGGTGACTTGCGCGAGGATTACTTTTAATTGATAGTAGCCTTGCGCTGCATCTACCGCACTCTATTCTCCTACCCCACCTGCGCCCAGTGGCATGATAGTCAGGAAGACCGGAAGCAGGAGAGGGTGCAGGTGGCTGGCGCGGTTGGAGCCGCCCTCTGGGCGTGCCATCACACTTGACTCGGATCCCACGGAGGAGTGCCATAAAGGCCACATTAAGAAGTAGCTATTGCAACCTAACTCTCAGTCCGCTAGTCAGCCCCTCTACACAAAACACACACTAGGCTAACCACGCGCTCCGAGTTATCCCGTCAGTTGGCAACCTTCCAAGCTACGGCTTTGAGCACACCTTCATAGTTTCAAGCGCGTCAGATTGCTTATAGTGAGGAAAATGTGCTGAGCCGTTGACCTCACTCTCTCCCCCACCCCCAAAGTCAGACCACCGTCCGAACCGGTCAGTTGTCTGATGCGGAAGTGGGTGCAGCTGCTATATATATAAAGCAGTAGGACGTTATGTTTCATACGTTGCCGTGATCGATCGCCGTATGGTGGCGGAGTGACAAAGAACGGATTTGAAGCATTCAGACGAATGCAAATTATGCCATATTGCCACGTCCAATGTAGCCTTTTTCATCATCCCCTGTGTTAACAGTAGCAGAAATTTCCACAGTGTTCTGCTGCCAGCAGGGCCCTCGTACTTTTACACGTGGGTTCCAACTACCCTGGAAAGACTCAGCGACAGTAAGACACGTCAGCTCCTTTTCCGTCTTCCTTAACCATTCTGCATAAGTTGGCTGAACGTAATATCCCCGCAACGTTTTGTTATCCTACCTTTCAACCAGCTTGTTTCTTGGGCCTTCCCGTAGTCTCTTGCCTGATTAAAATCTTTACTTGAGTGATCCCACCTTAAGATTGTACTCTCCTCTTCGTCAAACGAGATGAGGACCATCTTATCCTGAGGCATCAACAGTGTATTGCGTGTGAGGTAGATTTTTCGTGAGAGGGTCCTGTATAACATCGACCTCGCCCATTCGTCCCTCCAGCATCGACTATTAGATGCAAGACCAGGTGAAGTCCGCTGGAGGTGAGCTCTCGCGCATAGTGCCTCACTAGCCATGTTTGGCCTCTCTTTAGGTCTGCCGCAACGAGGGCCATGCCTTTTGGGGGTCTACTCTAGTCTGAGGATCAGCCGCCTCATCGGGTCCCTGCCCCTAAAAACCTCCGTCTGGCCTATTCTTCTGTACCAGCATTAAAACTATTCCTTGTTCAAAAAGTCCCCTTACGAAAAACTGCGGTACATTATAATTTTGGTCGCCATGATACTCGGCAGGGGAAAGACGGTGTGCACGTGTCCCCCACTTGCAGACTGTTTGCCAGCCTGCTTATGGGTTCAGCCAGCCTCAAAATCGGTGTACATGTGTGTCCCGAAGCATGCGGCATTCATCCCCGTTTATTAACTTAAGATAGCACTCTCATTAGTTGACAGTCAGAACTGTTTAGTTTGCACTGACTGAGAAGACACCTCCTGTATGCCTTGTATCCTCGTTGCGCGTTGCTCCTGCTCTGATAGTCTCGGCTGCTATCCGGAAGTTTTTTCACTCCTCGACTTTCACAGTAACCTCTTCTGCTGCGGTGTCCGGCTCCAAGCTATAAACGTCTGGAGCATGAAAGGACGTTTGAACCATTCGCTCTGTGTCTTCAGGTAACCGTTAAACAGTTGTGCATTGTTGCACCTGCTTCTGCCTTCCACCTGCCTGTCATCCATATCCTAAAATGTCCTAAGTGCTCTTTCCCCTTTCTTTTGGCACACAGGTCAGGAGGAGTATATGGGCATCCGAGATGCCTATTATAGGAGCAGCGAAGGCTTCATGCTGGTTTTTGATATCACTGAATCGGCCAGTTTCAACCTTCTCTCAGGCTTCTTGTAAGTTTTCCCGCATTTTCCCCACCACCTCCACCATTCCCAACAGCGGCATCAACGACTTCGCAATCCACTGGACATTTTGTATTGAGTTTTGTGCCTGCCTGTTTGTGCCTGTATTCCTTCCTGATGTACACCCTACGCCCCCCTCATTGAACATCGTTCCGTACGGTGCGTTGGCACCAACACGTGCGTGGCACGCGTAGATCTGGGTTCAGAGACCGCGCTCACACCCATAAACAGTTGTTTTGATTACATCTTGCCATTGGAACTTAGTGGGCGTGCGGTAGATATTAGGAAGAATACCGTGCAAGTTTGCCTCATCATAACCAATTTGCACACACCTGCCTTCAGTGCTCCCTTGCCAGCTCAGCGGCAGACGGCGTTGCTTGCGCCTGTGGAACTGTCGCGCCAGTACGCACCCTGGAAACTGTTCCTTTGCCGGCATGAATCGCTACGTACCACTCACCTTGTCGCCGTCGCCGAAAGAACCGTTGTGTGGTCGCGTGTACACCTCGCGTGTCGTTACTGTTTGTTTTGCATGCTACTGATTTTGGTAGCTATATTTAAGAGACCCAGGCAAATAATCAACGGTCTCAACTACCTCTCAGTTTTCGTTCGACACCCTTAAGCCATTTGACGTCAAGGATTATTTGAATTTACCGATCGTATCGAGAACATGACAACCGGTCAGTATTCTCAGTATCGCTCTTAATTGCCTCTCTAAGTACTGCAGTCCGAATCCATACTGCCCTTAATGATGTGTTTACGTGTCCCGAACAGTCTCCGTAATCTATAACGTTTTGAAATTCTGCCCGTCACTTTTTTTATTCAAGTGCTGCGTAAAGATGGCAGACATCGCTGTACCGCCGAATCCAGAGCTTTCATCACATCGATTTTCAGCCAATTCCGGTTGCAGGACATGCTACATTTCTTACCATTTTGCATTGAAGCTCCAGTTCTTAGCCCTCGCGACCGGTCGCATAGCCTAAGCGGTGACTAATAGGGACATGTTACCGACAACAATGGGAGTTTAGACTAACCATTTTTGATTTATTCGTACCTGGCTCTATTGGCAACATTGTTGTGCTCAATTTCCACCTGAACCCTGGTCACCAGAGCCGGGCGATGTGGTAAGAATAATCGAAATATCCCTTATATCTTTTTAGCCGCAATTTCGTTTGTTGGTTGCGGATTCCCAGTTGATCGTCTTTAGAGGCACTTAACCAGAGGCCGGAGGCAAACTAGAAGGTCCCTTGTCTCTTATTTGACCCGATCCACTCGGTGTTTCCCGTTCAAGTATTTTTTCTGCTTATCAGCTAATAGACAAGAAGTCGCATACCTCCTTTAATGGGACTCGGTTATGTGCTCCCTCCGATTCCCGCAGAACAGGCAATAAGGACACCCCTCGTACTAAAAGTGGCATTGCGCTAAATTTCAGCTGGGCTACCTATTCCAGTGCCCTAACCGTATCCCTAACCCCAAACCTAATTTCCCCGGAATTTAGTGCCTTGCCTCCTGTATTATGGGTTGTCCCAAGTCCCTTGTCCCGCGGAAGGGCCAAATAAGCGACCTGTGTCTCCTTCCACTTGAGGATACATCCAAATACTTGAGTACTTTCGTTTTCTGCTTTTCTGGTTCAAACTGCACTTCTGTCATAATCTTGACTACACTTTTAATTAGGAAATATTGGCAGTAAATGTGTTTCTCGTCCTTCTAGCTAGTCTTCCGGAGTAGCTGTTCTCCCATTATTTAGTATTAGCTTAAGAAACCCGTCCTTGCCCTTTTATTATCCAACAGTGACTAGGATGCTCTTGTATGTACTAGATAGTATTTGCTTTTGCGATTTCCTTCGGTTATTTCAAGTATCGCATGGATGACCACAGCGTCACAAAAATCTAGACTTTTAGCATTCTCGAGAACCAGCCCAAAACCCATCCATGCCCGCTCTTTGTACGTTTCACTATGTGTGTGTGTGTATGCAAAAGATCTGCCATTTACTCCTGGCTTTTTACTTGCTACCTTCCCGCATACTCCAGTCGTGAGTCATGTGTTGTGTTTCTGACTGCTTTTCTGGATTTTCACCACTCGTAGTCAGAGCCGAAGCCTCATCGTCCTCACTATTTTATTGGCTTCCTGATTGGTGATTGCCTGACCAATAGCCAGTCCGAATTAGCTTTGCGCGACCAATCGCCTTTCTGCGTCTTTCTTCCACTCACAGATGTCTTCTAAGCGAATATGATGCAGGTCACCCCGGTTCTGCAAAAATTTACACTACCTCCTTTAAAGCTCGCATCGGGGGAGCTCGTGTCTTCTATAAATTATTTCTCCGTATTATACCTTTTTGGCAATGCCACAAAGCGGGGTTTACCCATTCGTCGGATGTGAACAGTTTGTAATGCCGTCTACGGCATACGGAATATGTCTGCGCTGACCCGTCATCGTGGCTGGGTGCCGCGTTGCGTCCTAACGTTCGGTTAACTGTTTTCGGGTCAAAACAATTGTGGGCGGACAGGAAATTTTTCTGTCTTTCCCGATAGCGGCAAAACTAGCTAGCCTGCCGTGAAAATTCGAATTTCTTCATGACGTGAAACCTCTCTTACAACGAAGAGACTTGTGATCAAGCATGTCAAATACATTTTCAAGCCCATAGAAGACACCAATTTTAAGAGGAGACCGATGATAGATCTGTCGAACCAATTTTTACTCTTGTGTTTACTTAGTGTGCATTTCCTGTTAGACGGACACTAACAATTCGATATCCTTTGAATCACCACAGACTCCATCCTCGCTAACTTCCTTATATTCTAACAGGAGAACTCTAGATGTGCAAATCGATTTTACTTAGAGGTTTCAATGGTAGTATCAATAACATCCCTTGGTAAGAAACGTCTTTTGGCACCCGCTTTCCCTATTCCTGGACTGCGCCTATTTCCAGTGAAATTATAATTGGTGTTTAAGTTAAGGTTTCCGTTTAAGCTGAGGTTGGGGGTTAGAGTTAAGTTTAGGCTTTAAGCCAAGTTTTAGGTTAGGATTATTACTTGCTCATAGTTACTCTTTGTCAAACCCAGGCGATTCGTCAGGCCGCCTAAGTACATGCATTTTGCCAGTTCTGTAGCTTACAGCCAAAAGCTGACTATGCCAGTATGCATATTTGGAGTCGACCAAATCAGGTTAAATTACCGTGAGATCAGTGATGCGATTAAAATCGCGCGTATTCGCAGTTTCTGTCAGATCAGTCGTTCGATACAGATGCGAGGCATGGACGGTGCACTCCGGTATATATCGCCAGAAGGCATTCGACCAAATATTCTTGCACTCCATTCTGCGAATATATACCTCAGTTGCGGGCTCAATGCGCGACCGTACCGTTTTTCAGGCATGACAGGTCAAATGTGCCTTTTTACGCTTCAAATAAGATTGCTTCGCTCAGGATCTACATCACACAACTCCGAATCTAGTCGGCAAGCGTATCAAAATGACCAAAAACGTGGCTGAACCTGCTTGATAATCATTTATATCCCTTCGGCCTATTGTCATGGCCTGTCGTAGGGCACAACCTCGTTCAGATGTTTGGCGGGGCTCGAGGGTGAGTCCCAAGGCAGAAAGAGGCGAGTATGTCCCGCAAATCGATCGGTGAGGGCCTCACTACCGCAGTTAATAGACCCGATTGAGCTCGTAGCTCAACGGTTAGAGGGTCGGACTTTTAACCATCATAGCAAAAGTTCGAACCTCGGGTGGTGCAAAACCTGAGGTTGGGTATAGCTGGCTGATGATGGCTGATAAACCAGAAACGACCATTCCAATCTTCTTCGTCTATCTTGGGATGTTATTTTGCCCAGAAGTCTGTCTTTGACTGTCTTCTGTGGAGGGCGAATGCTTGTGACAACGCGAACTTGCAGCATGGAATCACCGAATTAGTAAATATGAGTGCAGTGACATCTATAAGTAAGCACGCGCTCTGTCACACAAATAGACTTTGGGTCCGCTTATTCTGGCTCTTTCATAGTTTTTTTCGTTTGCCACAAATCCGGGTATGTGTTCGTTCACACTACGCCCGTCTATGTCATATGCCGCCCTCATGTCTAGTTACTCAATCAATCACCACACGTTCCAGGCTGGTAGCCCTAGCAATGCATGTGGTAGTGACACTGTTGCCTGTTAACCCCCGGATGGCATCTTACCTCAATAAATGTAAAGCTCTTTCAAACTATCACGAAGCGCTAAAATTCGTCGCGTCTAAGGTTGCTAGCTGACTAGGTAACTGCTCCTCGTGGTTGGTAATCTATGTGTGAGCAAGTCAGTATACTGGCTCGAGACCTGAGATTCAGACTGCAATGGTTACTTTTTAATGCAGCCTCTGTGGTACTCACGGACGTGAAGTGCAACCTGGATGTCGATTTTAGCCGCAACGTCTTTTTAATTCAACCTTATCACTGGTACTCGTTGTGCCTTGCGTCCCATCTAGAAATCGTGGTTTTTGGAGTCGTCTTGGTGGTAAGCCCCTGACAACGATTAGTGTGGTATTATGAGGGTTGAAAAAAGCTCGCTGAACAGGGGACCGTCTTCCACCTTTAAGAATTGAAGGCTTACTTGCCTGAGAACTGACCAGCTTAGCGCACACGTACGAGCTTCCGGCACGCTTTTCTCTTGTATACCTTAACGCCACATTATGCACGTCGTTTGGGCAGCTAACAGAGGTTCTTTATCAGACTGAAAGTTTAGGTTGTGCTAGCGAAAAAGCCGTTCTTGTGTTCAAATTGAACCCTTAGTCACCTGCCCAAACATTGAAACAAGTGCTCTCCTGGCTTGTCGAACAATAATGGTATCGATCGATTTGATGGTGTCTTCATCCATGGAGTCAACTGTTTGTGTAGAGTTCAGTTTACAGATGGAACCGCCACGCCAGTTTTGGCTGTTCTTCAGAAAAAAAGCTATCTATCTGTGGTGGCCGGCATGTTGGTTTCCTTGTACGAATCCAGTACAGTCGAATTAAATCCTAATACTGCAGACTGTGATGTATTTTTAAAGCTTTAAAACCTTGTTTTATCCTTTTAGTACTATACTATGCAGTACCTATCGATTATATCTACGTCATTGTTGAACTTTACCGCACTCCTCTATCCAGCGTTAAGTGCTCATACTTATCAAGTCTGTCGATCCTAGATGTTGAGACCGACGAAAAAGGAAAAACCAAACTCAAACGGCAGTCCGAAATTTTCTGAAATTTCGGAAACCAACTGGGACGTTATAATTGTCTGCCACCAAGCCAGTGAATAAACCTTGCGGTTACGGATTGGGCATGTGGACGAATACTGAGATTTCCACCTTAAGTGGTATTTCTCGTTCCGATGAAAGTTTTTACTATTGCAGCATTTTGACGAGGTCCTCCTGTGGCTATTGGTTTACGATTTCGCAAAGAGCCGGTCTATGCCGCAATACTGTGAGATTTTATCCGCATATTTCCGAGATGCTTTACTGTAACAAACTTCGCAGGGGAATATCTTTCTTAAAAATATTGGTAAAACATTTTTTCCTCTTCCAATTAGTCAAAGCACATTTAATTTCCGTGAATATTGCTGACGCGAAAAACCAAATCGGCAAATATGTGTTTTTCGGTAATTCATTATCAGGCCCATGCAGTTACATATATAATGAAAATACGAGAGGTTGAAAGGGTTTTTTAAGTGCCTTGTTGTTTAGCCTTATCGTTCCCACGCCGCCCCCACAACAAGGTCAGCGTTTTGTGGGCATCGGAAGAGAGGGATGGGGAACGGTGGGACCGATGTGTATAGTTTGAGTACGGGGAGTGATCATCACTGTCAAAAGCGCGAAGGCAAACACTGGCATCAGGTGGGTTGGAGGGGTGTGTGATCGTCAGCTGAATTCTGTATCGGCCACGGTAGACATAGCGCCTGAACTAGCGTCTTCTGACAACACAGCGTTGGATTTGATAGCCATATAACCACTGCCTCGCTTGTTGCTAGAGTATTTGGCTGGTGTCCTGTAGGTAATCTGAAAAGCTTAGGATCGATTCGGTGATTAGTATCGACTAGATGTGCGAGAAAAGAACTTGAAATCCATCTGGTTTCATCTCTACCTAGATAGCCAGGCACGTACCCTCTTTTTTCGGCATTTCGTTGTACAGCCAAGGTATCCCACCCCACAGGAGCAATTCAATGAGCAAATACACATGGGAGCCGGTCTTTACCTCCAGGCGTAGGTGGGGAGAGTTTGTGAAGAATGAGCGTAGATTCGCCGCGGGGAAAGGGCTCGTGATCGCCATCTTCAGACGTCGTCCTTCTAGTTCGATTGTTGCGTCCCCCTACAAAAGGCAGTCTTACGAACACGTCCTTATTTTCTGCAGTCTTAGGTGGTAGCCACTGCAGTGCACTTCCGGAGAATGAATCTCTTTCGGTAGCTGTTTTCACTAAGTGTGTCCTGCAGCTGCTGGACCTCTGCTTCAACAGCTTCAGGAGAACAATGGTGGTGTCACGGAATCTTCTTGCGACGTCTGCTGATAATGTAGTTAGCGAATGAATACTTTTAAATACAGCCAGCGCGTTGGTATCATAACCTCTGTGTGGTGAACGGCCGCGAAGATTTAGCCCGTCTGTTAGTCACAAATCTCTCTCTTCTGCATTTTTTGGGTTTTTTGTGCCTGCTGCCTTAGCACTGGCACATACATCATTGGTTGTTGCTACCCTGAATATCCAGCATTGCGCCTGCGATCTCAGATAAAAAAGGCAAGACCTGGCTAGGGGACGTTTTGTCACTACAGAGCGGCTTTTTCGAGAGGTTTAATGCGACCAAGTTGAGCCGAGGTGTGTACTGAATAGTCGTCATTGTGTGCTGCACTTAAGGATAGAATTGGACACCGCTTCGAAAACCGTGTCAATGTGACATGTTATCTACAATAGTGTTCTGCAGATGTGATATCGAGGTTAGCGTCGTCTTATGACGAACAGTATTCGCAATATGTTACGAATTCGAAAAATACGTCTGGCCTCAATCTATTCGTAAAAGAAATTGACGGTGAGTTCTTCCTTAACCAGCTTCCTGAAAAGTATAATTTTTACGCATCACGTTCGTTGACTTATAAAGACAAAAATCTTTGGATTTGCCAATATCTATTGATTTATTTCGGATTTTGTTATGAACTTGACCCGTTAAAGTCGCCATCATTGGAAGAAACCTGAATAAGCATAAGGGAGAGAGAGAGAGAGAGAAAACTCTGGGACTTCGAACTTGAATAATTTTCAAAACATTTTGTGCCAACTTCGGACGAGTTTTTTTATTTGCATTTATTATTCAAGGAAAAGAATTCCATTAGGTCATCGGGCAAGGACAAACACTTTGACTGAAAAGTCGATTACCTGATCCTTGTCATTTAGATTCCTGGTAGTTATGGAATATGCGCGCGACAAGTCTGCACAGTACAGAAATAGTATAAGAGGAGGTTTATAAAGTGTGCTACCGTAGGAAATCTTTCTGTTCCACATAGACTCCTATATCAAACTCTTTCGGATAAATAAATGCGTTGACAGTCATTAGAGCAGATCATCAGTTTCGTATTCAGATGCCTGCAACAGTTTCGCGGCTGGCAAATATAGAAGGCTATTTTTAGTCTTTGCGTTATAACGTCCAAACAAGGTTTTCATTCAATGCACTACGACCATCAGGCCAAACCCCAAGACAGACGGCGCCCTGAGTTGCTGTCTCAGGCAGCAGTGGCCACTGGCGAAGCCAGGGCTGGTGTTGACGCCGTCCAGTCATGCTTTGAAAGGAGTGAGACAGTGGTGGAATCTACTTTACTCGGTCTATAGAGCAAATTCCGTTCTTGTCCTATTTGTGAGCGTCTGGTTTCCCATGTTGCATCGGCTGAGGGGTGGCGTATTCAAGTGGCGCTTGGGCAACCGCGACTACCTGAACGCACCTGTTTGTCTGAGTGGAAGTCGATCAAGTGGCTGCAGGTCAGCGAGTCTAGAAGCGCTCACTGCGAGGGTGAATGGCCTTGACGTCGCCTGTCGGGAGCAGTCAGACGCATAACGAAGGGATTGTGTCGATCGTCAGGCGAACGATGAAGTGAATGAGATAAGGCAGTTCACACGCCGGCTGCAGAGCGTTTTTTTTTCGCGCGTGACAAGATTGTTCGTGCTGGAGACTATAAGCTGATGCTGTGACTTGTGCAGCAGTTTAGTTGGGGCATCAGTCGGAGTTTGTGCCGGTGAGTTGGCACTTTGGTATGAGATTAAAAACGTATTGGACCCAAGGCATCCCAGTGAGGCCTGTGTTAGTCGAATTTCATCAGTGAAATTGACAAAAGTTTGAAATACATCGCTGCATTTAAATCCGCAAGTTCATTGCGTGAAAATACCTCGCGGATGATGGTTTCGTCGTTGATGGGCGAAGGAATAACTCGGACAAAAGAGAAATCTGTTCAGATGGCAGCAAATTTGGAGGAATGCTTTGCAGGATTGTATTCGGGTTTGATCTGGTTTTGTATGGCCGCAATTCGTTGACAACGTCCATCTTGATTCGTAACAGAGTGTCAGCAACCGCATTTCCCTATTCTTGGGCATGATGAGTGACACAGAGAAAAACATGCAGATGAACTCGAGCCAGCATTCTTTACGCAAAACTTGTAAGGACTGACGTGGTACGTTACATCTATTTAGGCGATTGAGGCTCGTTTTTTCCTAGCATTTGAACGTGTGCAGTATCCTTTTTTAGACGTTATATCGCAAACACTGAAAATAGCCTTCTAAATTTGTCAGCCGCGAAACTGATGCAGGCATCTGAATACGAAACGGACGATCCGCTCTAATGACTGTCAACACATTTATTTATCCGAAAGAGTTTTATATAGGAGTCGATATGTAACAGAAAGATTTCCTACGGTAGCACACTTTATAAAACCTCCTCTTATACTATTTCTGTACTGTGCAGACTTGTCGCGCGCATACTCCATAACTACCAGGAATGACAAAGATCAGCATTTTAAATTGTCAGTTGAAGTGTCGGGAGTATCAACAATGGTAGATAGGCGACGATTGGACGGCGCGGGTGAGTCCTGTAACCGATCGGTGAGTACTCATTTACCTTTGTTAATATTCCGGATGGAACCGGCAAGACAACGAGCTCTTCGTGCAGTGGGTAGAACGTTGGACTTCTAACCAATAGGTCGCCAGTTTAGAGCCTCGGGCGCCGCAGCGCCTGGGGTTGGGTATGGCTGGCTGATGACGGCTAATAAGCCAGAAATGGCCATTCTTGCCTCTCTTGTCTATGTCAGTAATATCATTAGCCGCTCTACGGCTACCGGCAGAGCTGTACGGGACGATAGTGTCCCGTAACCGAGCGGTTAGCTTCCATCTACAAAGCCTCTTCCTCAAAGAACGTATCTGACTTCAAATTATATTTCTTGACGGTGCCTACCTTTCAAGGTATGTATGTATATGTTATAGCGTATATTGTTTTGCCTTGCGAACAGTTTTGCCTTGCTGGGATCATGAAGGTATTGTGCGCACTTTTCTGCTATCTTCGGTACTTGCTCCAACCGCACCTAAAATTATGTATTTACGACAGAGTAAGCAAGCCTCGATGGTTAAACAAGGATATACCGGTTGCCGGCTCGAATTCAACTCTCAACTAACTTTGTTCATGCGGCATGCGGCCGGGATCTTTCAGCCGACCATTGGGTGTATTCAAAGCGGTCTGCCGCAAACGTTACGAGGAGCTATGCGGGTTGCTTGCAGTAACCCTTGGAAAATGATGATAAAGCCCGAAACAGCTAGTGTGACCCTAGATTGGCCCTGACGACGCTGGGTTAATTGTCTATTTTCTTAATTTCCTTGCAGGGACAATATCCTTCGGGTGAAGGGTACCGAGTCCGTCCCAATGATTGTCGTTGGTAATAAGAAGGATCTGGAAGGCAATCGTCAGGTCCCTTCTGAAGAGGCCAAGAGGTGGGCCGCCTCTCACGGTCTCTTTACATCGAGACCTCGGCTAAGACAAACGAGAATGTAGATGATGTAAGCATTACTTTTATTCATGTGTTATTCTTTCTTTTTATCCTCTTGCCCTTGATTTCCCTTTGGGACCATTCTGTCGCTCTCGCTTCTAGTGCAAAAATAAAGGTTACTGCATATTCGGTTATGCCGACTGGTTTGCGTCCAGATTCTCAACTATACCCAGTGCCAATCACTAGTCATGACATTTTTCCGGCTTGCGCCACCAGCAACCTGGTTTATTTTTGTACTTCTGTGAAAAAAATGAATGAACGTGTGCGGTAATTCTTCCCACCCTCGAACCCCAAAAGCTAAACTGTTGTCATTTATAACGGCTGTTGGTTCGATAAACGTGTGCATACAATTCTGTGCCCCCTACACCGGGCCACGCCATAAATGCGGTGGAAACCGCTCACACCGCGCCAGCCACCTTTTCCCGACTCCGCCTCTGGTTTTCCCCAATCTCTCTCTTGACACCGGACCCGGGAGGTGACGGAGGAGCAGCTACGTGTAATTAGAAGAAGAAGCTTATGATGATGATGATGATGATGATGAAGAAGAAGAAGAAGAAAGAAAGAAAGAAAGAAAGAAAGAAGAAGCGATCACTGAAACATGTTGAACGCCTCTCGTTCTTCGGAACTGCTTCCTGGAACTCGTCTGTTCGCCTCTATCAGCAATTATACTATCAATGTAAGCCAAATCATGCGCAAGTCACTGTCACTGTTCCCCCACCCTGTTGTGATGGACATAGTGTAAATCGACGGTCGAAATGTCGTGGTTAATTCTAACGCGAAATTCCTTAGTACTGTAACTATTTTAAGGTCGTTTTTAAAGTTTAGCTCTTTCAATTTTTGCCAAACGAGGCCGTGTTCGAAAGTCATCTTGAGAGGAAGAGAGGTGGTTTGCAAGGACAATAATTATTTTGGAAGAGTAGGACAGTTCATCAGTCTGGATCAATATGAACAACCACTGCACCCGGGGCGCAGTGGCGAATTACGTGCAATGTTCACTACCGACGACTTCTATAGCAGCTACCTCTCCCTTGTCCCCCACATCCACCCTGATCCAATAGGAGGAATAGTTAAGTTTATTTGAGGTATCGGCAATGATATGGCATGCAGTCGAGGTCAGCACAGATAACCCGTTGAACGCGGAGCACGCGTGGGCGCAGGTTCACACCGCACGAGCCATTTTTGCCATTTATGGCTCTTCCACTCCGTGGAATCTGATTCAGGCGTGGCGGCATAGCCAAGAGCGTGTCCCGCCGCGTCAGCCACCTGCACCCAACCCCGCCTCCGGTTTTCTTGACTATTTCTTGACACCGGGCACACGCGGGTAAGGGAAGAGAGAGAGAGAGAGAGAGAGAGAGTGCGGTAGACGCAGTACAAGTCTACCTTCACTTTAAACTAATTTGCGCTCCAGTCACTGTTCCTGCACTACCCTTCTGTGCCTGAAACCATTTACATAAGATTTTAATTGCCGCATGAACACCTTCCAGTTATTCCTCCGAGGAATACGACACTCTTCTTGACAAGTGAATTCGGTTAGAACCAGCCATCTCATCCCCTCCCTTCTTTATGAATACCCTGTCATTGAGAGCGTAGCTAAACGCAGAACCTTGCACCATTTCTCACACTACAACACGTTTAGTTAACAGTGATAAGCCTTCCAATGAAAGGACATCTCGGTGCTCGGGGCTTGAAGCAGAGGCCTTTTGAAGTCTTCAAAGTACGAACTTGGCGTTTCTAAGCTGAGGACGCCTTCGTCGGCACAAGTTGCAACGAGTGTGAACAGCTGTTGTTTCGCACAGCATGTTAAACCAGACAATTTGTTAGATTTAGGAAAAGTCTAGTGTGGCTTGGGTGTCAAGTTTCCAACCATTCGTGGATTGACTGACTTCGACAATGCAGCCGATATCGCCCTCCTGTCGACCTATGTGATGTATTGTGGCAAAACAACAGGTTCGTCCTACAACTCGGTTGTTTTATAACCTCCGGTAAGACCGGAAGGTTGGACATGAGAATAGGTACACTCACGTATTAAAGATGAGCTTTCGCTAAATTTCAGGAGGGTTATACTACGAGCTAGGAAACGTGCATAAGCTACCTGAAATTCAGAGTAAGGCTGTTTTTAATGCGGTTGTACCTATTCCCTATCCAACCGACCAGTGTTTCAAGGCTGCTTTTTTTAACCGAGAAACGAACTCTCTCTTAGTTTGTGTTTGTTAGCTTGAAGAAGAGTGATTGTGAAAGTACCGTATTTGCTCTCGAATCCATGCGACCCACCGTTTTTCATAAGCCTTAGTGGATTTGTGTTAATCCTAACCGATATCTCCGTCGTTCTAAACGTCCTCTTGTATGAAACATCCGTCCGCTCAGTCAGTCCGTACAGTCATGTGGTTCTTGGACTTTCGGTATTCTATCTCTGTCGCCGCCTTGTCATTGACCTCTGTAATAGAGATTTTACCGGCAAAGAGCCTCAAGGACGATGGGACAGTCCTTTTATTGAGACGAGGAAAGCACGTAAAATAACCCGTGTGACAGTGTCGAAGCATGGCATTTTGGGATATGTTTTGAACCGTTTAACCCGAACAAGAAGGACTCGCCAACATCTTGTAATCCACTTATAGTTTATGCTCCCTCTCTCTAGCATGCGGGCTCAATATGCAATGCCCACGCGGACAGTCCTTTATTGTAGCCCTCTACATAACATAGGGACCCGATCGTGTGTGGCACACGTAGGTGGGCTGTTTGACTTTGCAAACCACTGCGTTCCCCTTCCCTTGGCTTGACCTTGTCTTTGGAAAGGGGAGGGCGGTCGATGTTGCGCAGTTCACCAGTGCTACGCACACTGCGGGATACGTGGTTGACGTCTCTTGCGACGATCGACCTGTCAGTCCCATGTCAAGATGGTAGGGAAGCGAACTGTCCTAACGATTTTCGGTTGGCTTGACCTACATATTTATTTGCACAGTCTGAGCAATATCTAGACCCGTATTAACAAGCAATGTCTACAAAATATCAGCACCTTCGACAGACGGTGCCTAACCTTGCATCAGAGGTATTCATACTAAATGCTATTGAGTACTGAATGTTTACTATCGCCTCTTGCGTGTAGACTTCTTCTATTTTTAATGCCTACTTTCTGGTTCTGTGCGTTCTTCTTTTTGGTCAGCTTTGCCTGTGAGTTAATCTGAGATCAGTATCCCGTTAATTTAACTTGATCGCTGACAACTTTGCGGGATGCCTATTTCTTCTACCGCGTCGCTGATTCCAACGGTCTTTCCTTTCGCCTTCTCCGTCATTTAGGCATTCCTCCAGTTGAGTTCCATGGTCTATAACCTGAAACGACAACAGAGAACCCAAAAAACCAATCCGACCTCTGGCAAGCCCCACCGGAAGAAGCTTCGTTGTAATATTCTGTAAATTTACCATCCGTCCGTCCTCCCCCCCTCCTTGTTTCCACAACTGCTGCACACACACACACGCATTCACGTACTCCGACCTTGTTCTCAGATAAAATTGTTTTTTTTTTCTGTCTCAGTCTAATTTCGTATCTGCTCGCCCATCCAATCCTTCCCCTCCCAATTTTCCTATTTCTAGGCTGTCAGGGCCCTTCTCTACTTCCTCCCGTTTTTCGTCAAAACAGCGCACTGACCACTGCGCCTGTGTTGCCGATCTAAATCCTCCTCCTCTTCTTATTCTGACGTGCGATTTACGCACGTCTCCCCCTACTCCTCCAATACCCTCTTTTCATTTCTGTTTCCATCTCGCCTGTTGGATCAACAGTCGCAGGTTCTTTTCGCTTCAGGCGCTCTCTGTTATCGCCACCCATTTGGTGCTACCGTCTTAAAGCAAGCAGTTTAGACCTGAATCTCCTGCCTGTTAGTGGGGTAGAGGGCATGGATGCATGAATAGTTCGGCGGCTTTACACTTGGCCCTGCTCAGCGGTCCATTCCATGTCCCCCCTCCACCCCGCGGCCTTCAAGTGTTCCCTGAAAACCGTCCTAGTGTGTGCCGATCTCTCAACCGCAAACCTCGCACTAAAGTTCTGCCTGTTTGTCTGTCTGCGTACAGTGCACAGGCTTTTCATCTCAGCCTTTTTGGCAGTTCTCCCGACGGATGATAAAGGAAATGCGTCTCCCTGTGGGGGGCTTCGCCATCCTTCTGAATCCGCAGATAATACTGTGTTTCAATGGTGTCTCGCTTGGAGAACTTTGAGTCTCCTGGTAGCATAATCCGAAGGCTTGAAGGGTAAGGCATGCCCTAAAATGTTAAGCGAATACTTGGACCATAGTTCGAAGAAGGTGGTTTTTATCGGTCACCTCAAGCAAGTAGGGTGTAGTTCTTCCCTACAAGGCATCGCATGGGGAAAGTTAGATGGGGTATAACTATAAAAAGGGACGAAAGGTTGTCTTTATTAAGACAGATGCGACACGTGCGGAAGAGCAAGTTCCGCCGAGTAGGCTGCTCGATCGGTAAAACGGGAAGGCTCATTGGCTTGGCGCTTCCCTTGCGGCATCGGAGACAACAAGAGGCACACATGTAGGCTAAGGTGGCCTCTGGGCGGATAGATTAGTGGTCTTTAACCCTGTGACTCTCCAAAAATAGTGAAGGTTTCTGTGCTACTCGCTCTGGTTAATTTTTTCGGCGATAAAAACTGTCTGGGCAACAAACCTCGAAATATCTGCTCCAGCCGCTGGGGCATATTTCACATTTGGCAAGTATCATATGTAGGGCTATCGCGGAAGGAATCTCTGAGTGACTGCTCTCTAGGTGACATCAGGGATGGGCGGGATATCTTTCGTGTTCGGAAGTCTTAACGTTTCAGATACGTAGCACAGCACAGTCTGAACACATGGTAATATAGGCTAAAGTGGCCTCTGGGCGGGATCATTGGTGCTACAGATCTTTCAGATTATCATTCTTGCCTATTAGTCATCTGGTGGATTCTAGATTACTTAGAAAATCCTGCTTGGGCAGTCAGCCTACTGTATCAGAATTGGTGGATTCTATACGTTGCAGTAGGCTGGGTGGGTAACGTAACCCTAGTGTGATTAAACTCCCGGTGGGGCCTGGTAGCTCGGTTGGCTAGAGCGTTGGCTGTACTAAAGCCTTCCCCTTGCTGGCGTGGGTTCGACTCCCACCGAGGTCGCCGAGTTTTTCACAAGTGGGTCAAAGGAGCCAACACATTGTTACGCCTGACGCATTTGTTTCTGGCCCGCTGCCTCAAGGTTATTAACCTGCAATCAGGACGTCCAGACTCGCTGACCTGCAGCCCCTTGACCGGCCTTCACTCGCACACACACACACACGGGCGTCTAGATAGTCGCGGCTGTCTAAGCGGCACATGCCACCCCTCGGCCGGTGTACCATTAGTTAATAGACCCGACAACAACCGACCCTGCAGGCATTAATTGGACAACACTTGAACTTACTCCACAAAACAATTAAAGCAGCTACAACCACTCGTCTCTCTCAGACATGGCCGAACACAATCAACACTGGCCCTGACTTCGTCCGAGGTCACCGCTGCCTGGAACAGCAACTCGGAATTCTGTGCACAGCGAATTCCCCCCACAGGAGCCTTTTACCTACAAGCCGCGATTTGGCCTGATGTGTGCAGCGCTCGGCACACAAACACCGCTTGAACCCTACACTATTTCGGAGTCTTCACGGCGCCCCCCTCAGCACCCGGGTTTTTTAAGTTTTGTCAATGGTGTCGCTCACATTGGAAATAAAGGTTGCCGCAGTCCGCCTTACGTGGGTAATGTTTCTCTTCCCACCGCTAGTGACAACGTTCTACGATACATTCATTGTCTGAATCGCTACTATATTACCTACTTCATTACGTGTTCCGTGGGGTGTAGGATGTCCGCTGGGTTGGGTGACGGAAGAGTCAGCGTTTCATAAGTGTGCCGTCTATAGTCGGATGTTGTGGGTCAGGTGTAACCTACGTTTTGTGATTTGTTCGGTAGAAGGCGGCAGTAAGGAACCGGCTGTTTGAAGGGAAGGCCACCAATCCCATGTCAGATTCCGGATAAAGTTTCACTATGGCCTCTGCGAAGCTGCAATGTACGAGTACCTCTTCACGATGTCCTATCAGAACAGTGTCGCCAACCCACTTCTAACTTTTTCGACGGATGGGAGCAGCTTAACAAGGCTTGTGTCTCGAGTTCCTTCGTGAATTGTTCTAAAATAAAGGGAAGTAGGTATGAGCCAATGGGCAGGTTGGTTTTTAACGGTTCTGAAGGCGAATATGGTTGGGTTAAAAGCCCAAACACAAATTTATGTGTCGTAAGTTGCTCTCTATCAGAGCACCTCGTCGTCCAGAAAGTATCTACGCCCGAATTCGACTCATTGATTACTGGCGCAGTAGCAGACAGGCAGAAAGTCAAGCTGAGATTTATCATCTTCAAAGGTTATCTCTACGATCTCTGATAGGGACGACTTTCGTTTTGTATGGGGCCTTTTCCAACAGGCCATCGAGATAAGCTGTGTCTTGCTGAACTGGTGAATTCGCTACTGGACTTCAGGGGGAAGGAATTTAAAGAAAACATATCAGCCCGTTCTGGGGCTTCGAATAATCCCGTCCACACTTATTTATTTACTGCGCCTTACTACTATTTATTGCACCTTAGTAGTTGGTGGCTGTGTCTCTCAGGTTAAGAAACTACTCAAAGTCGGTCATTCACTCTTGTCTGAGATGGTCGCACTGAGGCCGCAAATTTTTTTCACAAGTGGGTCAAACGAAAATTTCTTTTCTTTGCCAGTTATCTAATAATGTCTTTATCCTCCCGAAGGTTGCTGATAGGGCATCTGTCGTCAGCTGCAAGCTTGGATTCAACTGACCATTTTTGATTCGAAGGCATCTTGAAAATATGCGCTGGCAATGCATCTGCCGGCTCGTCCGGTGAAGAATCGACTGCTGATTCGACTTGAGTTGTGAAACCTTGGGTTTCTGTGATGTGACACATTTGCTGTGGGGTTCTCCGTGGATATGTTATTGACTCTTTTTACTGGGTTGTTTGATAGAAGACTACCCAACCTGCGTATCAGCGTAGGTTTTGGCCGGCATCTACGTTAGTGGAGGGAATTGTTTGTATTTAATTTTCCCTCAACAGTCTGCCAGTCCAGTATTTCTAGTCTGTCGTAGGCTCTGTATCTGCTACGCTACAGATGAAAACATATTTCAGGCTGTATTTTAAAGGTGTACCCCAAAATGGGTTTTCGGGCCGTTTCACCGGTTTCTACTCTGCGGTCAGAATCACGAAGAATGAGGCGCCGGCGTAATAGGCTTCAGTCCTCACGGACAAAACCTATAAATTAACAGAAATCTGAATTGTTAGGCCGTCAGGAAGACGAATGTTTTCGAGGGCATGTGAACCCCGTGTTCGCACAGTGCAGGGGTAATGCGGACCTGGATAGCAACATGATTAATTAAACGGCATTTCCATGGTCCCAATTTGAGCCTTTTAGCCCATCACCACACCTCGTGGATTTACCAAGCATTTTCCCATTACTCCTACTAGCGAGAATTTTTTTCCAAAATGAAGATGATGGAAAGGATAGAAGATTGCTGGACTAAGAATTTTATTTGCCTGGCACACACCATAATCATGAGGTCTAAGTTTAGGGTGAAGGTCAAGGTTGGGATTTGGGTTAATGTTTTGGTTAGGGTAAGAACCCAGGGATGTTTCCCTTCCTGAGATTTAGCGAAGGGCATCCTGTGTTCATGTGTTTCATGTTCGCGTGTCTCACTCCTGTAAGTACTGCAAATTTCGTGTATGTATTATCCTTGTCTGTTGCTCTCTCTCTCTCGCTCTCTCTCCTGCTCAGTTCATATGTGAATCCGAAACGCAAGGCGCATAAGTTTCTTGTTCAAATCGATCATCTTGCCTGCCTTAATTTTTTTACCTTTAAAATTATCGTAACGCCAATCCACAACCCATTCAGACGAATAAAGCTCTGCTTCCGGCGAGCGAACAATCTTTTTCTTCTTGTACACACACCTGGAATGCGAACATTCGCATCTATCCATTTTTCTATTTATTTTAAAACTTTCGGCAGCATATGCCGAAGTACATCACATGAGGTATACTGCTATGCGCACAGGTATCTGGTGGCGCTCGGTGAGTTTTAAACTGAGGCGGACTGACTCTTACTTTGACGAAAAGGCTTATCAAAACATTTGTTGGTGCGTGTGGGTGTGTGTGTGTGTGCTTGTATTTCTCATCGCGTGTCATGTGACGTAAAACACTTTCCTGTAACCGACGAAGTGCATCTGCCTTGATTAAGATCGCTTAAAGTGAAGGTATTTCTACGTAATAACCTATCATGCTCGTATCACTGGAGGATTTACTCCACGTCCGCGCATTTATGTTCTCCAAAATTAAAAAAGGCCGGGTTAATAAATAGCAAACACACGGGAACCCCAGTGATGTGTCTAACTCCTCGCGGCTGCGTCATGCAGTGCGGCACAGGATCGGCGAATTACGCTTATCTGGGATTTTAGCTAGTGACTAGGCTATAACTATGGTAAATAATTGTGTGGTGTATACTGCCGATGGCATGTTAGCAGCTTGTAACTATTATCGGTCATCATGCAGTGGCTGATGGATCTCACTTCAAATATTCCTTTCAATCTTCGGATCGAGCCTGAAAACGTTTGTTCTGAAGGATATATTCCAAGTTCGCCCATTGCTTTCTTTTGATATTAAGGAAGGCAAGGAGGCATTTCTAGCGGAATTCGGAAACTAGCTAGCTGACGAGAGCATATTAATCACAAAACTGCGTCAAAATTTTGCTTTCCGCCTTTCGAACGGTAAAATCTCGTGAATTTCGGCTCATTGCCTCAATGTTTGTTCGTCGTCACAAAGGTGAAACTTGGGGACTACGCTCTTTGGGTTTTCAAAACCAACGTAAGACCAGTTGTTTCTTTAGAAGAGCAACTTCGTTGAATGCAGTCGTCCGGAAAATGCAAATGCCTGCCCGTAAGCATACTCCTCGTCCTAAGGGCGGAGGCGAGGTAGGATGGAGCGGACCCCGACACAGGCCGAGAGATAGTTCATCTTCTAGTTTCAGCTCAAAGGGTTAATAGCACCACTAACTTGTTTCAGTACAGATAACCACAGCCACTCTCAATTTTTAGAACTATGCTCAATCCTTAAAAAGGACCCCTAGAAAAACGCACGAAGTACGATAAGTACAAGAGAAACCGGAATCACAATTTCTGGCTTATTAACCGTCATCAGCCAGTTATCTCCAATTCCAAGTGTGGACCACCTGGGATTCGGACCTGTGATCTTTGATCATTGAGTCGAACGCTCTACTGATGAGCCATGGGCTCGTTGTCCTGTCGGTTGTGATTGCGAATATCAATAATGAAGTGGCACCACCAGATCAAAGTTACAGAACTGCATCATATGTATATACTACTAGTCGCTATGAGACTGCCTGCGAGAGCTCTAGACGAGTCCCAGGGCACAACGGACAAGCATGTTCCGTATCTTGATCGGTGAGCGCAATTTCATCGCAGGAAATATAGTATTTATCGTATTTGTTTGCACTCACGCCTGGGACCTAGTGTTTTTCAGGCAGAGTTCATTAATATTTGTCGTCCCTAAATGAGTCATCACGCATCCACTATGAACCCGGCACTGTGATGTAGTCTGCTACTTCGCTACTCTCTGCTAAGTTTTTTCGCCCGTTTCGTTTGGCTCTTTAACTAACTCGTTCAGTCCGAGTCTTCGTTACCTGTACAGCTGCTTGCCTCACGAAGTGCTGCTAGTTAGGACTTGCAAGTTTGGCTGCTTTTGTTTTAACAGTGACCTAAGCTGGCAACTTGTACTTCCGTGTAGTTTGTTGTGCGTATTAATTGTGGGAACCGGTCAGTGTTGTGCACTTAGCCGGCAGGCAGTGAGAACACGTGCTTTTCGGTTTGGTGTTCCTAACAGCACAGCCGAAGGTCAGTGCACTGGACTTGAACACCTTTGTGCCGCAAGTAGCCTGTGCCCTTTGCTTTCCCGTCAACGTAATGGCGAAGCCTGCATGCCCAGTGCAATGGATATAGTGGAAAAAATGTAAGTATGCCTTGTATGACCACCTAAACAGGACATGGGAAGAGGAACCGCCCACACTGCACGTGGCTTTACACCAAATTTCACCGTTAGGATTCAGGTTAGAGATAGGTTTAAGTTAAGTGTTATGTTTAAGTTTGAGGTTGAGATCAGGGTTGCGTTTAGGATCATGATTGGACTAACGGTAAAGGTTTCCATCGCGTTAACTGTATGGTTGAGGTTTAGGGATAGGGTTAAGAGTAAGGATACAGTTTTCATTTATGTTATGCGTAGAGTTAGTATTAGGACACAGGCATATTTACCCTTCCTGAAATTTATGTCCAGGGAATGCTAAGCGTGCGGGGAAAGTTAATTTGATGCTGTAATCTAAGACAATCGCAAAGCGAACGGAAACTATTTCATGCACACACCTTTGTGAAGCAGTAACTAAAATTGTTTGCTAGGTTTTCAAAGGCAAATTCTGACGATGTGAAATTGTCAGCTACAACAAGGGCGATTCAAACTGCATGCCTGGGCGCGAGCATTTTGGTTTTTAATTTTGGCTGGTACACACGAAAAGTCGGGGGATTATTTGCTCCAAGTAGTGCGGTTTTGCATCAAACACCTGCAATTGGTAGCGGGAACCCTGAGATTTGCCATGGAAACGTTTAAGATGTGTGACGATTATATATAGTCCCTCGGAAAGCCCTGTCATAAAATATGCGACAGGGCGCGCCGGCGACAGTAATGATAAGTCAATTTTCAGAGGGATTATTGTGGCGATAACTAGTGCCGTCAATGAAATCACGGCCATTAACTACTCCGATGCGGCTGAATAGGGCAGTATAGCGTCAAGAAAGGACACTTGCGATGGGATTGCTATCAAGTGGGTGGGGTGTTGCTCTTGTATCCTATAAATACTCTTCTCACCGGGTGTCCGCTCTGCTTCTCCATTTGCGCTGGTCCCGAGAGTGAGTGAAGCCTCCTGCTTCTCAAACTGCCCGTCTAGTTCGGTTCATTGTGTTTTATGGAATGTTTAACTTGACAGATAGGAAGGCGTAATAGTGAAGGACCTGATTACACTCAATCAATACCGCAAGAATTCGCCTCAAATTTCAGCAGTGACCATAATTCCGTGGGATAAGGTTGTCCACTTGAGCGTCATTTGCCTAGGAGCTTCTCTGATGCAAAAAACTCGACGTTTGCCTAAGCAGGTAAATCAAATGTCACGTGGTTTGGACAGAAGACTTGGTGGTGATAGGGCTGGATTTCATACCGCTGCCGGGGCCTGCTGTTACGGAATTGGCGTCTGCTGAGATAAGGACAAAATCTAAAGGCCTTTTTTATCACTAAACCACGAAGTAACGGAGATTGAATTTTCTTTTCTGTCCATTTCGATCTAGGGGCCAGCGTTCCTACATTCTTGACGCAGCCTTCAGTTGCATGTAAATTGACCGGAATTCCCTTATGACATCCTAACCTTAATGCGTGTATCCCTCAAATGCAAAGGTTCTACTCGAATCGTCTAGACATTCAGTTACCTACTCCTGCGTACCATTAATGATTGCTGCCTTTGTTTCCACTGACGACACATTAAACTGACAATGTCAATTTCGGAATCGAACGAAACCGTAAATCAGATTTGGAATGCAGATTCTGTTATACAACAATTTTTGATAATAATCTCAAGTTCATCTGAAAGCCTTAGCATGTGGGCTTTCATCTAGAAATAAACCCAATTATCGGAATCTTTCACTTGCCATCTAATGCCAATCAACAGCCGGCCGCTCTCCCACCTTCCTCTCTCAAACGCAGTCTGATAGTTTGGCCATCACAAACGATGCGGCTGCCGAGGTGGACGCAGATTTTAAATGCGTGTGGATTTATTTACATTGCCGCAGACACGCCGAACAATTTCGGCAGGCTAAACATGTTCCTAGGATAAAATAAAATCAAGCCGACATGATGTACATGTGGATGCAGGGGTGGATAAAGTTAGAGATTCATTTTACCCGTATTCCACATGATCTAATCCCTAGCTCCACACATATCAGGCATTTCACAAAAATAAACATACGGTAAACTTGAGATTAGGAAGAAGTTGCTGTTTAATCTGAAGGTGTGCCGAAACACCTTGTCAAACAGAAGCCTTCCAAACCGTGACTTTAATGACGTCATGGTAGTTTAGAAAGCGTATTGCGTCACCCCTAGGTGCAGCCTCTCACCGCACCGGCCACCTGAACCTGACCTCTCCTCTGGTCTTCTGGTCTCCGTCTTGAAACCGGACCTAGAAGTGTGAGGGAACAGAGAGTACAGTAGATGCAGCGCAGGTCTACCGGTACCAACGTTCAACCTGTTGTGGGGCACAGAGTGTGCGTCATCGGCAACGATATCCTAAATGTCATTGCCATGCAGCAGTGGTCTGTCTAAACCTGTCAGTTCAGCGGTGGTAAGCATTGACGTAGTGATTTATGTGGCGAAAAGATCCCGCCTAATGCATGCCACACCCACGCACACGTATGTGGCAATAATTAAGGCCTTGCACAAACTCAGCACAGTCTAAAGCGTGCCACGAGACACTGTGACTCTGCTTTTGAGCTACCACGATAGCAACACAGTTTGTTGGGGACGGGCAAAGGGGGTGGAGTAAAATGGATGCACAACAGAAAGATTAAAGTTGCCGCGATAAGGATGAGCCTGATGTGATTGAACCGTAAACCGTTCGAACATCGCGAAAGTACCATTGGAATTCAGCCCATTGCTCTTGGATAAGAAAACGCGGTTGCTCACACCTTGGCATGACTCGGGATGGATGGCATCAAACAAGTCGACATCCTAACGTCCAGGCCATGGTTTCGAACAGCCCGGCAGCACAGTCCCTCCAGTTCTGTCAGCACTTGACATCTTTCCAATATGCGATATCTCACCTTCTCTATCACCAGTGGTATCTGCGCAAACAAAACAAAAATGATCGATACAGCAAAAGGCTTTTTCGTCGAAGTTCAACGCAACCCTCGGCTCTCTGCGGCCAGCCTCCAAATCGGTCAATGAATTTTAAGGCCGACTCGGACATGCTCTCGCTCAAGGGTCTGTGACGCATGTTCCACCCTGACTCGGGATGCCACTCTCATCGCGCCGGACGTGTGTCCTTGCCCGATTGCCGACTTGTTACAACCTGTTTTGTAATCAGTCTGTCCAGAACACAATTTCCTCTTAGCTGGCGTCCAACCTCCCTTTCTATTCGGGACCGTAACTTAAGGACGTAGAGGCTAGGGTCTACTTATGACCTAAGCAGGCAATACATAATATTTTATATTGAGGTAGGATTACTCGATAGGCTGTAAATCCTCAGGAAGGGCATAAGATCTCGGCAGCAGCACATGCACTTTGTACACTATGCGGGATAAACCTATTTTTTCTTCATACATTTTATTCCAATAAGGTTAAACTTATAGTAGATGTGGGTTTAGCCTTCTTCACCCAGGTTTTGCGCATTAAACATCTTTTGGTCATTTTTAATTCCTGGGAGTCGAATCCCAGTTGGTCCACACTTGGGATTGGGTATGACTGACTGATGGCGGCTAATAAGCCAGAAATGGCCATTTCGGTCTGCCTTGTCTTGGTTGGCTCCACCTTATCAACATATGCTACAAGTCGCTATGTGACCACCTGCAAGGGCTCTAGTCCGAGCTCCAGGGCACAATGTAACATATATGTTCCTTAAGCAGATCCGTGAGCCACACACTATTCCCGATCGCAACCGAAAAACCAACGAGCCCTTGGCTCAATGGTAGAGCGTTCGACTCAATTGCCAAAGTTCGTGGGTTTGAATCCCAGATGGTCCAAACGTGGGATTGGGTATGACTGGCTAATGACGGCTAATAAGCCAGAAATGGCCATTCCGGTCTCCCTTGCCTTTTTTAATTCCACCTTATCATATATATATATATATATATATATATATATATATATATATATATATATATATATATATATATATATAAGCCAAACAAGTGCGTAACACTCACTAATGTGGTAAGGATCTCACTCGATCCCATTTGTCCGCCCGCCAGTTACCTACCGGCTATAAACGAACGTTGTGTCATAGGACACATACCATATATATAGCACAAATATGTTGCTAAGAGTGCAACAGGCAAGACGCAGACAGCTGTTTCACGGTCATTACCGATCATCAGTACATCATATGCCTTGTGCAGTGAGGTACATAAACAAGCCAAACAAGTGCGTAACACTCACTAATGTGGTAAGGATCTCATTCGATCCCATTTGTCCGCCCGCCAGTTACCTACCGGCGATCAACGAACGTTGTGTCATAGGACACATACCATATATATAGCACAAATATGTTGCTAAGAGTGCAACAGGCAAGACGCAGACAGCTGTTTCACGGTCATTAACGATCATCAGTACATCATATGCCTTGTGCAGTGAGGTACATAAACAAGCCAAACAAGTGCGTAACACTCACTAATGTGGTAAGGATCTCACTCGATCCCATTTGTCCGCCCGCCAGTTACCTACCGGCGATAAACGAACGTTGTGTCATAGGACACATACCATATATATAGCACAAATATGTTGCTAAGAGTGCAACAGGCAAGACGCAGACAGCTGTTTCACGGTCATTACCGATCATCAGTACATCATATGCCTTGTGCAGTGAGGTACATAAACAAGCCAAACAAGTGCGTAACACTCACTTATGTGGTAAGGATCTCACTCGATCCCATTTGTCCGCCCGCCAGTTACCTACCGGCGATAAACGAACGTTGTGTCATAGGACACATACCATATATATAGCACAAATATGTTGCTAAGAGTGCAACAGGCAAGACGCAGACAGCTGTTTCACGGTCATTACCGATCATCAGTACATCATATGCCATTGCAGCCAGACTCTCAGTCCACCAGTCAGCCACTAAAAACAGAACACACATTGGGCTGACCACGTGGTCCGAGTGTTCCCGTCAGTTGGCAACCTTCCAAGCCACAGCTTTTAGGGCACCGTGATAGTTTCAAGTGTGTCAGATTGTTTTTAGTGAGGAAAATGCGCTGAGCTGTCGACCTCACTTTCTCCCCCACCCCCACAATCAGACCACCGTCCGAGCTGGTCAATTTTCTGATGTGGGAATGGGCGCATTGGCTGACGGGCCGGTGTACCCATCTTCGCGCGCCACAGCACAACCTGGCCCTCATAACGCACACACAAAGATTCACTAAATCAGGGGATATGCAGGAACCATCGTCGTCTGACTCCCAGTCCACTGGTCAGCCACTCAACACACGCAGCACATACACTGGGCCGATTGCGTGAACTGGTGTAAGCGTAAGATTAGCAGCCTTCCAAGCCACGGTTTCTAGGAAAACCACAGGTTTTCGTGAAGGTGCATGTGTCCTTGTAGGCCTATGCGGTGTGTAGCGGTGCGGGAGCAGTGAGGGAAGTGGAAACGGGCACGTTGACTGTATTTCGGAGCCCCAGGTACTGGTTTACCAGCCTCCGTACGATGGATTCGCAGGTGACCGACCAGGCCGATGTGTGAGTTGAAGGTGCGGGCACAGTGTGTGCAGGAGAAATCGGGAGAAGCTGGGGAGATGTCATTCGTGGTAGTTGGGGTCGCAGTGTCGGTAAGAATAGCAGGAGTGGCGGGTGTGCATGCGGTATCAGTGTTGTCGGCATTGCTGTAAATTCCGCCGTCATGGATGCGCATGTAACCGAATAGGCCCATGTGATGAGTGAATGGCAAAGACAATGAGGGCAGTGGAGGTGGCGATCTCTGCTGTGTGTTGGTGCTCCAAGCACTGGCTCACCAGTCTCTGTACGATGCATTCGTAAGTGACCGACCAGGCCAATGCGCGAGGTGAATGTGCGGTTGCAATGAGGACAGTTTAGGAGAGAGTCCCCATCGCTGGTGGTGGTGGTGGCGGTGGTAGTGGGGGTAACAGATGATGAGTACTGGGATGTTGTCTCTATAATGGTGGGAGCAATGGAATTGAGGCTAGGGGTGAGGGTGGTGAAGGCTGAAGGAGGGTTGGCAGAAGTTGACGTAGAAGTTTGAATTGTCGGAATGTTGTTGCATTGCGTCGGAAGATATCCCTCCAGACTAATTGGTGCGTTGAAGGTGCGTTGACAGTGCAGACATGTTGGAAGGGCTTGGGCAGGGGTGTTGTGGGTCCAGGAAGCTGGTGACTTTTTGCCGCCCTTTTGGCCTTGGCAGCGGTGATTCGGTTGGCTTCGTATATGGCTGCCCCTGTCTTCAATGTACTCCTCCAGGCCGTTCGGTTCCAGGCGAAGTCCTCCCAGGTCACCGGGTAGATCTGCAGTTGCTTCAGGGAGATCTTCGGGGTATCCTTGTAGGGTCTTAATTGACCCCCTTGTCGATGAGAACCCATGGCGATATCTCCATAAAAGAGTCGTTTGGGTAGTTGTTCGTCGTCCATCCTCACAAGGTGGCCACTCCAGGGCAGTTGCCGTTTTTTTAGCTGTTCGTTCCAACACTTCCGTATGCAGGATCCTGTCTTGCCATCTCAGCTTTAGTATTCTGCGGAGGCAGCTGAGATGGAAGTGGTTGAGCTTCCGCACCTGCTTTTGGTAGATCGTCCAAGTCTCCGCTCCATACATCAGTTTCTACAATATAACAGCTTTCTACATCTTGAGTTTTGTGCAGAGGTGGAGACCGTGTCGACTCCAGACTACGTTCTGCAGGCGTCCAAAGGCTTGGCTGGCTTTGGCAATCCGATTGGGGATCTCATCGTTGCCTTTGGTCCTGCGGGAGCGATTTCTGTCCAGGTACGTGAAGGTATCCACAGCTTTCAGTTGGGTGCCATTGAAATTTATGTGAGCTGGGGTGTAGGTGGTATTGGTCATCGGCCGATGCATCACTACCATTTTCTCAGTGTTGTTGCAAAGTCCGAACTTGTCACAGGTGGCAGCGAAGAGGTCCGTGCTCCTTTGCATTTACACTTCTGTCGTTGCTTTGAATGTGCAGTCATCAGCGAAGAGAAGTTAGTGGATGATGGCTGTGGAACATTCAAGTCAAAGTGCATCCACCGTTGGTTGAAGAGTCGAGCGTCCATCCGGTAGATGATGCGGATCCCGGGACGTTCGTCACGATAGGCGTCTATTAGGATGACAGTGAACATGAGACTTAAAAGGGTAGGCACAAGGACGCAGCCCTGCTTCACGCCGTTGGTCACTGCGAATGCTTCGGATACTGTCCAGTTGTCAGTAACGCACACCATCATCCAATCGTGAATCTGACGCAGAATTTGCGTAAACCGTTCAGGACAGACGAATTTTGCATGATTTTCCATGTTCCGTCGCGATTCACCGTGTCCAAGGCTTTCGTGAGGTCCACGAAGGTGGTGTAGAGGTGAGTCCGCATCTTTTGGCACTTATCTTGCAGCTGGTGAGTAGCGATGATCATGTCGATTGTTCCTCGGTGTCGTCGGAAGCCATATTGGCTTTTCGGGAGCAGTCCTTGCTTCAAGTGAACGTTCAGACGATTGAGGAGAATGCGGGCAAAGATCTTTCCGGTGATGTTCCGCAGCGATATTCATCGGTGGTTGTCGCAGATTTGGCGGTTTCCCTTCTTCTTGTAGAGGTGGACAATTGTGGCGTCTTTAAAATCATGAGGGACTTGTCTTTGGTGCCATATCTCCTGGAAGAGCGGTTTGAGGCGGTTCCTCAGTTGGGGTCCGCCATGCTTGTAAATCTCTGTAGAGCTCGCGTCCGACCAGGTGCTTTCCCGCTCGGAGAGTTGCTGCACGGCGCTGGTGGTTTCTTGGAGAGAGGGTGGGAGAACAAGGCCGGCGTTTCTTTCCATTTCAGGCAGGCGATCAATGGCGGTGTTGGGAATAGTGGAGGGCTGAATGAGAAGGTTTTGGAAATGTTCAGCCCATCGCGTCAGGATTTGCATCTTCTCAGTGAGCAGAGTCCTGCCGTCAGCACTGAGAACAGAGGGTGGCGCCTTTGACGGTAGGTCCATAGACAGTCTTGGTGGCGGTGAAGAAGTTCTTCTATTCGGTTCGTTTCCGCGTCCCCTTGGATTTCCTCGGCTTTGCGGATCATCCAGGCATCCTGCATCTCCTGCAACCGTTGCTGTACAAGGCGACGACTTCGGTAGAATGCTTCATGTTTGCAGCGGTAGGGCGATCGACGTAGGCTTTGTGCAACTGGTTCTTCTCGATCAGCAGAGCGTTGATGGCTGCGTCGTTATCATTGAAACAGTTTTGGTGCTGACGACGTGCGCGGCCAAGAACATCCAGGGCGGTGGATTGGACGGTGTCCCTCAGCTGGCTCCAGGATTCTCCACGAAGGTAGCCGTGTCAGTGACTGGAAGGTTGGCTAGCCAGTTGACTAGTTCGTTGTTGAAATGGAGATGGTGAGCAGGCACATTCAACGAAACGGTATTCAACTTACGTGGTAGTCGCTTACCTTGGGTTCCCTTCCGTGGTTACAGATGAAGCCTCATCTTTGAGATGAAAAGGCGGTGATCCGTCCATCCATCGGCACCATCGATTGCCTTTGTCACTAGCACGTCCTGTTGATCTCGCCTCCGGAAGAGGACATAGTCCAAAATGTGCCAGTATCTCGACCGGGGGTGCATCCAAGTCGCCTATTGCCGCATCAGGAGGTGGAATAAGATGTTCGCCAGGATCAGGCGGCATTCGGCGCAGGTTCTTGGGAGAAGAAAACCGTTGTCGTTGAAGCCAACGATATCATGGGTACCCAGCACTCCTCTCCACCTGGCCCTGTCTGTCCCGACGCGAGCGTTAAAGTCACCAAGGACAAATTACTTATCCTTCTTCGGCACAGTCGCCATGAGAGCGTGTGGATCCTCATGGAATTTGTTCTTTGTCCCGTCGGAGCTCGTCAGTGCGGGCGCGTAGGTGCTGATGATGATGGCGAAGTTGTCTCCTCGGAGAGGCAGGCGAAGGCTGATCAGGTGATCGTTTATGCCCTGTGGTAACCAGGGCAGATGTCCCACGATGTCCCTCCGGAGAACAAAGACGACATCAGCGTTGCATCGCTCTGTCCTTGCCCAGCCGTTCCAGGAAAAGGTGGATCCGGCACCCACCTCCTCCAGCTGACTCGGCTCGGAGAATCTGGTCTCGCTGAGAGCAGCAATGTCCACCTTGTAGCGCGCCAGTTCCCGAGCGACTAGCGCCGTTCTCCGTTCAGGTTGGTTGCTCCTGGATTTGTCAAAAAGGGATCGAACATTCCAGGCTGCTAGAGTGAGCAAGCTCACTCGAGCAGTCCGGGGGGTAACCCGGAGGGTACGGTGGGGGTGATTGGGTGAGGAGTTGGTGTTGTTATTGTTTAGAGTTTTTCGACAACATGTAATTGCAGTCTACTAGCCACGGTCTGCTGCAGCTGTCGTGAGTCCCAGCATTTGTTTAGGTCACCTTTTCTATCCGCCTCCCCCGCGAGGGAGTAAGCAATGCTGTCCCTAATAGGGCTGCTGAGTCATCCCAGGCGGATACCGAACTCGCTATGTCAAGATTTGGGTAAGTGAGAGAACGACCAATTCGCCTGGGCTGCCTACATGATTAAATGTCACCCTCGCCGTAGGACGTTTGAAAGTGCGTTGGAGGAGGGAATGGTGAGGGGAGAGGGAGAAGAGGGGAGGGGGAGAAGAGTGGAGGGGAGAAGCGGAGAGGGGGAGAAGTAAGAGTGAAGGATAGGAGGGGAGAGGGTGGCGAAGGATATGAGAGAGGAGGTGGAGGAGGAGCGAGGTAGGAAGGGAGAGAGGAGTGGGCTGGGAATAGGATAGAGGGCTAAGGGCAGGGAGGACGGGAGGGAGGAAGAACCGTGGGAGGGAGCAGACGTACCGGGTGTGGTGATACACACAACACAGGTGATCCTCATATAGTTTGGCCCGCCGGTTTTAGGCGGTTGCCCGGGGTGTGGCCGCTAAGAAGAACCCAGCTTCGAGGAGCCATGGGTGACAGTTGGGTACCAGCTAGAGGTGGCCACAGGAGCATTCACCACCTATGTGAAACAGATGGTGCGACCAAATACTACCTGTATGATGCACCAATAACTAGTACCCCTTACACGCCATATATATAAATATATATATAAGATAAGAGCTATATTACAAATCAACCAAATAAGGCTAAATATAAGTGTGTATCAGGAGGGAGGGGCGCATACAAACATGAAAATAATTTAAAATAGAAACAAATGTACAAGATCAGTACTTTGTTAACTGTCCTTTTGCATTTATGACAACACAAAGTATGTCTGACATGGAGGTAGCCAGGTTGTCTATAGTAGTTTTGTTCAATGTGAGAATGCAGCACAAAATCAAGTTTTTCTTCAAAATAAAGACCTTTATTTGTCTTATGCCAGTTTCTTTTGATAATTGCAAAATGTTTTCGATTGGATTCAAGTCCGGATTGTTCGCGCGACTAAAAATAGATTGCATTCCACACGAGCAGAGGCTTGCTAATGTCTAAAAAGTTAGATTATCATTGTAAATTTTATCAAATTCATACTTCTTTAGATCCATGGATTGGGGCGTTATCGTGTAAAATTATTGTGGCCATTTTGCGTTGGTGTATGTCGTTATAGCCGAAGGCATTCTTTTTTAGCACTACCCACCGTTCATTTGTGTTCAGGGTTTTCAGTCTGCGAGCTGTGCACTTCCCCAATTAAGGAAATGATATATTCCAGTGCGTCGTTGTTCATATACAATACAGAGCTCATAAAAAGTTACAATGAAAGCTGCCTACATTGTTTACTTTACGACCTAAATTAATAAACGGTCGTATTCGATAACATCTGAATGGACATTGTAGGGTCTTAAAAATCCCATAATTGCAGGCTTTATGAAACTAAAAGGTAGCCCTCTTTAAAAATTTGAAAAGGATGTGACGGGCTGTTGAACAAGTCCAAGAAAACAAAGTTTTAAGCTGTCAAGGCCGGGCAGTCAGCCAATCGCAAGTTTAGTCAAGATCGTTTTAGTCGAGTGGTTAATAGAGTATGGCACGGGAATGGGAACGCCCCTTTCCATCACGGTAATACACGTGGGTTTACGCTAAATTTCAGGAAACCTGCTTATTTTCGTGTTCCGCTGTGGTAGTCCTTTGCCATATTTTTATTTACACACAAATTTCTCACGTTATTCCACTTGCTACACATTTCCTTAACTTGTGTTTATCCATGTTTGTTTAAGTTGGTGCTTATTGAATATAACGCGCTGTACTGCAACTGCTTTGAATTTCTATATCACTGACCGAATTGTCATCAAATTGCTGTTGTTCTACACTAGGCGGCGTTATCAGCTAAGTCCGTCGTGTGGTAGCCTTTGACTTGGATCTAAACGTGAGATCACATTATCGCTAGTGTTTACTCGCTTAACTACTTCTAACCCTGACGTTAGTCCTCACCCAAATCCTGGCATAAAATATCAACTTACCCATGACGCTCATCTACCTGGAACATACCGCATGGCCAACCTGATGTGGGGAGAGAGTCCCACTTCTCGTGCTTTAAATTTACTAGCACAAGATCAGAAAACTTAAGATATTTAAGGATTACATTACGATTTCCTAAAGACAACAAAATTAGGCGCATTTAACAGATTAAACTTCATTGGAATAGGCTACTTCACATGAACTGCGCGTCACCAACTAGCGCAAGACTCTGCCGAACGTGCGGCGCAAACGTTTAAGCACCACATTTAACATATGTTTTTAAGTACCGAAAGGGTGTGTTGAGGGCAAATTGCATTACAGTAGGTAACTCGGCGAATCGTCATGTTCCAATGCTAGGACTGAGTCAGTACAACTGCAAACGAGCTACGGCGTAGTTGCTGACCGCGCGTATTCCTCCATCTTGCGCGCATCAATCACTTGATATTCTCTGATTGCCCATCGACAGATCAGTCCCACGCAGTGCACACGCAGGTAGATAAGCATCTTGACAGAAAATCTTAAATATCACCAAATGAATAGCTAAGGAATTCGGTGCATTCGGCAAAATCTGGCTAACTTGACAGTATAAACTGATAAGCAATGGAATAATTTTCGTGGATGCGCTTGAGCCAAGACCCGAAAAACCTTTGTGCCAAAAACGATTCCCTGCTAATTTTTTTGTTATTGCACATCGTACTACGTACAAGAAAACAATTTTACTAGAAAAATAACGATTTTCAATCTATAAATGAACCAGTTATCTGGAAAGTCCAGCAAATAGTATATTTTTATAGCAACGTCTTAAATGTGGTCGAAATAAAATATAACACATTTCTTCAAAAACTCTGTGTTTTGAACCGCTTTTCTATGTTGCTTCACATACGAGGGCCTAGTAGCCGTGTATTTTCTGGACTTCAGTCATCCACAAGAAGAAGAAGACGAAAAATAAGAAGAAGAAGAAGAAGAAGAAGAAGAAGAAGAAAAGGGATGATCAGTGGAACATGGCGTTCATTGGCCTGACGTTTCGGATTCTCTTTCGAACTCATAATCAGAAAAAGTTGCAGAGATGAGCTGCTTCCCGGAACTCGCCTGTTCGCTCTTATCAACATTCAGTCAAACAATCAGTTGGATTTATCCTTTTTTTCGGCCGAATGACTGTAATGAAAGTGCTATTGCATGTGACTCAGCGTATCCAAAAAACTTAAAAGCGTAAGTGTCAGTACCAACACAACCACAGTTCAGCAAACTAATTGGCTCGGCTATGGTAATCGCCTTTCTACTTGTCTATCAATAAGCAGAATGTATTCTGAAACCACTTCCCGTAAACTGGAAAAACTATGGAGGGAGTATTATTTCAACACTCAGGCATATGATTGGATTACTGTTTTGTAGATAAACTAGGCTGCGCAAGAGGCTCCCGACAGCGAATTTACCAACCACTGTGAGTTCATGAAAGAAAACTGTATGTATATGATCCAACAGAACGTTACTGGCCGATACAGTAAACGGAGGTGCGAAGCATACAAATAGAGCGCCATAAACCACGCAAGTATGGAAACCCATTTGCATAAACTGTCTTGACAAAAGGAAGTAACAATGTGCACGTTTTGCGAAGCATCCAGTAAGTGTGGCGTGCCACTTGCTGTGATGCATCATGTCAAAATAAGACCGACCTAGAGCACAAGCCGCAAGCCCGTTTGAACCGTCAAGAAATTTTAATTGTAGAGGGAAAGTCGTGCGTGAGGGCGTTCAAAAGTACAGAAAAGGTGTAATGAGGGTGAGATGCATTATAGAAATTAAACTTGGTGAATTATTATGTTCTAAAGGTAGAAATGAGTTGATACTACTGTGGACGAACTCAAGTGCAGTCGGTAACTTTTCGTGCCCCCTCGGTGTAGCGTGCATGAATCACTTGATGGTTCTTCAATCATGACGAAACAGCCGCACAGACAACGCAGTTCTGGCTAAAGTATGTCCTTCATGCCATGGGCACGTGGGTAGATAAAAACCATGACAGGGCATTTTCAACATCAATACATCCTTGGCACTTGTTAAAAATGTGCTGGTTAAGTGACAGCGGAAATGAGAGGCAAACAGTAGGTACAGAACAACTGTAAGTGCTCAAGTAGGTACTACTTCCCGACTTAGGCTACGGGTCCGCATCCGGTCGATGAGCCAAAGGAAAACTTCCATTTCCGTCCCGCAAAAGGAGGCTAGTTCTTTGCATTCAACCGTCTCGGGATATAAGTAATAAATATTTAGGTGATCAGTTATTTGCCAAGATTAATTCTTTTGTAAGAGTAAAACATTCTACGATTTTGAAGCCAAGCCCTTAAACTCAAAGTTGTCTAGTCGACAGTTAGAGGCAACATAGAGGAACGAACCACTTACTTTGCTTTTTGAACTAGTGGAATAATTTTTAGCAGGTCCACTTTGCCTAAATATGTCTGCACAGCGGACTTTTTCTAAGGGACACACGATAGTTCGAGCGTCGATTTCGACGAGGTCCACCGTACGCTCCACAGCTAGGTGGTGCAGGCACAGTGACTTGCGCGTGATTTAATTTAAAGTGATAGTAGACTTTGCGCTGCATCTACCGCACCCTCTTCTCCTCACGCACCTATGGCCGGTGTAAGGACAGAGTCAAGAAGACCGGAGATGGGAGAGGGCACAGGTGGCGTGGCGCGGTCGGGGCCTCTAGGCCCTAGCCACCCCTAGGCATGCCACCACGCCCCACCACGTTCAGCATTTGTTATGAGCGCAAACCTGATAACGCCTGCCATGTCCTGATGTGGCCCCCGTGTTGGTCCAACGCATGTACCACGAAGACTGTTTAGGGAGCACAAAGTGGCACACAAACACACACTAAGTGTAATACGTTGTTTTTCCTAGAAATAAGATCTCAGTTCAGTTGTCAATACTCACATCCAGATGATACGGTGCCTAAACAAATATCAGGCTTTTGCGCTGCACCCAAGAAAAATCTGTCAATTTTCTCAGGTTTGACAAAGAACGCAGACCATAAAATGTCACCATCCAGATGGTTTTGCTCATGTATATATGTTTGGCCACCAGTTTAAAAACTTCAAGATCGCAAAAGAAAAGTTGCATGAAAACCATGGTGTGCTGTTTAGTTCCGTTACCGTCCGGATACTGTCATTTTGGGAAAGACTGCTAAATATATATGTGCTTCAGGTGGAACCGACAAAGATAGGGGAGACCGCAATGGCCATTACTGGCTTATTATCCGTCATCACCAGTCATACCCAATCCCGAGTGTGGACCACCTAGGATTGGAACCCGCGACCTTTGGTAATTGATTCAAATGCTCTATCATTGAGCCTTAGGGCTCTTTGGTTTGTTGGTAGCGATCGGGAATATGATGCTAGTGTGTGGCTCACCGATCTGCTTAAGGAACGTGTATGTTCCTTTGTGCCCTAAAGCTCACATTAGAGCCCTCGCAGGCGGTTGCATAGTGACGTGTAGCATATGATGTTTTGGGTGGAATGAACAAAGAAAAGGGAGACTGGAATGGTGATTTCTGTTTTATTAGCCGTCATCAGCCAGTCATACTCAATGCCAAGTGTGGACCACCTGGTATTTGCACCTCCGGCCTTTGGTAATTGAGTCAAGCGTTCTAACATTGAGACATGGGCTCGTTGTTTTGTCAGTTGCGATCAGGAATATGATAGTAGTGTGCGGCTTATCGGTCCACAGGTGCAGCTTAGTTGGTCCATATTTGGATTGTGCATGAGTGGCTGATGACGGCTTATAAGCCAGAAATGACCATTCCGGTCTCCTTGGTTTTTTTCGGTTCCACGTAAAACATCATATGCTACACGTCGCTATGTGACAACCTGCAAGGGCTCTAAGGTGAGCTCCAGGGCACAATGCATCATATATTTTCCTTAAGCAGATCGGTTAGCCACACACTATCCGCATATTCCCGATCGCAACCGATTATTCAACGAGCCCGCGGATCAATGTTAGAGCGGTTGACTCAATCACAAAAGGCCGTGCGTTCGAATCCAAGTGGCCCACACTTGGGATTGAGTATTACTAGCTGATGATGGCTAATAAAACAGAAATCACCATTCCGGCCCCCATTTTCTTTGTTGGTTCCACCCAAACATCATATGCCTCACATCGTTATGCGACCGCCTGCGAGGGCTCTAATGTGAGCTCCAGTGCACAACGGAAATGCATGTTCCTTAAGCAGATCGGTGAGCCGCATAGTATCATATAGATGCATATATGTGGATTTTGACATCGTAGCTCAAGTGGCTAGATTGTTGACTGTAATAAAGCCATCTCCTTGCTTTTATGGGTTCAAATCCCACCAAGGTTGCCGAGTTTTTCACAACTGGGTCGAATAAATAATTCACATTTGTCAAAATCCCTAGTTAGTTACATGTATAATTGCGCCTGATGGTCATATATTGGATTATAGGTTGATTGCTTAGGAAATCCTGCTTGGAAAGTCAGCTTCCTGTATCAGATTTGTTGGATTTCATACATTTCGGTAGGCCTGGCGGATAACTTGACCCAAGTGTAATTAAACTCATGGATCCCGGTGCGACCTCGTAGCTGATGTGGCTAGAGCGTTGACTGTACTAAAGCCTTCCCCTTGATGTCGAAGGTTAGAATCCCATCGAGGCTGCCGAGTTTTTTGCAATTGGGTCGAATTAATTACTTAAGTAATTAAAAAACAGGTTAAACTCAGTAGTTCGCATCTTCAGATCCACTGGCACTTTGCACGGCAGAGACACACCATACTTACATACGCGTCTGTAGTCTTTTGTACAGTTTGGCTTTTAGTCACCATTGACTTTAATAGAAGATATGTTACAAACTTTAAAAAATCTCAGGATTCCGACAGACTCGGTAGTTTTTCTCTGAGGATACTTACACGTGGAAATCTGGAGCACTCAAATGAGAATGTGACGTAAAAATATAAATTTTAAAGATTTTTGCATCAGAAGACCTCAAGTGTACATTAAACTAAAGACTGATAAATTATTTATATTGCTCTAATTAATTAATCACTTTGAAAATTCGAGCAAATTTTCCAGTTAATTTGTTACTATTTTTCTAAGCAATATGTAGAAAAAGTGGTTTTTCTTGGAAACGAGGAACTATTTTCGATTAATCATTTTAGAAAGTCATCTCAAGCCATTGTTAATAAAAAGCCGGTAACTTTTGAGCATTTCCTACCAGTAAGATAATCGAATAGGAAACTTAACAGCAGGTCTCTTCAGCTTAATGTAGTTTTCAAAATGTTTCCCAATAAAAGAAGTCCTGTCGGTCATTGCAGGAAACTTTAGCTGACAAAGTGCATATGAGAAAATGCGATCCATTAAATGAGCCACAAAGTACTTGACTGTCGTATTTAAAAAAGTTATATTTCCTTAAGAAGCCAGTTGAGTTCTCCATTCACCAATATCAGTTAATCTTACCAACACGTCGTTAACGCTGCCCTTTATGTGTTGTCATTCTAGGTCGCTTGGTTGTATGCATATCGTGGTTTGTGGGTTCATCGTACACAAAAATTGTCGAAAGACCAGAGCTTGGCTCATTCTTGCAGTAAAATAGTGTTTCCTTTTCAAGCAAGCCCTGTACAATGTTGTTAGGAATTTACAATACATTTGTATAAGTCGTTAGCTGTCAATGTACAAGCCTTGAATATATTGCAGACAATAAAAACTGCTCCATTTTGACAACCATTCTTTGTCTCCCTGTGCCACACATTGAATTATTTTTTCCATGTGTGCTGTCGACATGACCAAAACCAGCAAATCAAAGTCTCCACATTTTCAAATCACTCCACATTTCTTGAGTAAATTGTTCACTAATGATTAAAAGGTCCTCACAGCGCATAGTCCCGATCATCATATCCCGTGGGAAAAATGCTCAAGCGTTTAATTGAACATAATAGTTCATCACACAAACAGAAATAGTGCCATAAGGATTGTGCAACGATTAAAAATGAGTGACGGAAGATTCGTCGGGCTTTATAGCCTGTTAAAATCCAGGCTTATACATTTAACTACAGACTATGCTTCCAGTAAAATTTCTAGAAGCTCAAACACGTGTTTCGCCGAGATCTTTGTTACTAGATGCTTCAACCGCAATGGGTTCAGCTCACCACTAGGTCCCTTACAATTTGTTTGTTTTTTCTTGCATTTTTACTCAAGGTAGCTAGTAGCGTAAGCAACGTACAGGGTCTGTGACACGGTCTTCATTAGTTCCGCTGAGGACCAACACAGGCTGAACCATCGATAAAACCTATGTTTGGAGTTACGATGAAACCGTTGTCACATAAAAGTATACCACCTGGATAGCTGCCTGGTGGCATTCCATAGAAGTTGATTATCTTCGACTGGAATGTTTAGTAGAATGTCGGGACCTAGCCTTAAAATTAATCTCCCTTGCATTTAACTCCAAGCCATTTTTCGTGCCCAAATAGTGTCCGTCAGCTTTGTGTAGTGCTGTTAGATGAACGTATGCCTGATATAGTTGGCACCAGATTGTCCGACCTGGACTACATGTGTTTTCTGCTCGCCAGATCGCTCATTATTCATGAGACTTTGAATGCTTCTTAGCGGTCGCAAGTATCTTCGTGTGTCGACTAGGGTTTGCCCATGCATACTTCGTCTAAGCTCTTTGCTCTTTATATCGTAGCACCTGACCGATTCACCTAGAATGCTGACGTGCAGCTTCATACCCATCTCAGGACCGTACTGGCAGACGACGGATATTAACCTCAGACCGTCTCCAGGGCCACCTTAAGTGAGCTAAGTAAGCAGTCTGCAGTAAGAGCGGATGTCTGATACTTTTGTTTACGGTTTCGACAAATCAGCCAAAGGGATGTTCAATACGATAGCCATCCCATCGCAGTTTGCCCATCGCAGCTATAGTTGTATATTTCAAACATTTGCGTATTTTTGCGCCATGTGAGTTTTGTGTAGTGGAAAGTAAAACTGGCATTAATTTTATCCATCAAATTTCGTCCAGATACCAAACTCCCTACAGTGGATTCGAAACCCGGCAAATGCGAGGGGCCTCTTGCACACGAAAATGTATCCCTCACCTTCACGTGCAATTCGTCTTTGTTCATTCTCATGTGGGCTTGCTTACCGCCCCGATCAACTTACTTCACTTGACGATAGTTGTTTTCGAGCCGGTAGCTGGCACCAATTTGATTCAACATGTATTGATTGTCTGAAGGCGACAGCTTCGACGCATTTGCGCATATTGCCTACGAAATTTTCCACTTTCAAATTCGTCATTGAATTTAGTCAGTACTTCAAATATACCAGCACCAATCTATACAGCATGGCAATATATCTGTTTTGGCTTACCAGCTGGGTTTCTTTCATCGGGTTTTAGCTTATGTTTCTTGACAAAACTAAGAGAGTGCCCGTTCGCTGTGAGGAACACGTCGAGAAACCGTATTTAAGCCTTTTTTGTCTCGTGAGTTTCCACGCTGTAGCGTGGTGTTCTCAGGCAGTTATTTTTGTTTGCGGGGGATGGTTGCTGAGGTGTCTTCCCAAAGGGGCCAGGCTCAGCAACATGCGGGGCCAAACTAGGACAAGAAAGGCGTTAGAAGGGATGTGCGCCCATAACCTGTGCTCCAAATACTGGGAGGGGGTGGTTGTAGGCTTCCGCGTAGGCTCACGCCGCGCAATCCGCCTGCGCCAGATCCGGGGCTCTTGACTTCGTCATGACACCGGGCACAGGCGGGGAAGGAGGAGGGCAGCGCGGTGGATGTCGCGCAAAACTACAGCCAGTCCTTGCTCACCGATCTCTAACGAAACTCACTCATCCAGTTCTGTCTTGGGACTCACTCTCGAACCCCACCAGCATCTGCACAGCGGCTAGGATCATAGGTAGAGGACCTTGCTTGAAACAACAAGGGCGACTGGAATGTCCTTTTCTGGCTGTTTAGCCTTCATCAGTTAGTCATACCCAGTCATCTGCATATAATAATAGCCGTTCTGTGACTATTGGCGGTGCCACACCATTTCCATAAACAGAAGGAAGTAGGGTGATCTATTGATGTATCTTTGAGTTATTCTTACGCTGATCCAGTGCGGTTGCAGGAGGCTCCAAAGCATCGCTCGAGGAGATCAAGAAGCCGTGTGATAGATAGATACTGTCCGCTTCATTTCAGTGGTCTTTTGACACGACCTGCATTGCTCAAGCCCCAAGAGGTCTTTAGGGTGAGGCGGCCAGTAAAGAAAGCTATAAAGACATAGGCATCTAATCATTCCCAAAGCTGAACAAAACATGGCCTGAATTCCTCAATCACGACATCGCAGGAGCTCATAGTTTACCAATTGGTACTTGCGATAATACCATGCGATCTAGGAGAATACCGGTGTGCTTTTATCTTCCATAATTTTCCAGAATTTGTTCATGTTTGGCTACAGGGTTTAGCGCAACTTTCGAATATTCGTTGTCGGTTTTCACTGTGTTGACTGGCCTGCTGTCTTCTTTTGAGAGCATCTTTTATTTCTCCTAGCAGTCTTAAGGAGATCTTTTAACATATAAAATTCTTGTTTCCTCCAAATTCACGGAGAATGGATGATGAAACCGCAACGCAACGTTACCCTAGTATTGAGTGAGTCGCTTACCAATAACGATGACAGGCTTAGGGAGTAGAAGCTCCGTAAAAATATCACCTATTCAACTTGCCTTTCTACTGACTCCAGTGCTCTTTATGTGTTTTCTTCAATTTTTAGCTAACATATGCATAAAGTTATACAAAGAGTCGTTTGTCTTTTCTGTTTTTAAAAACATATCTGAGCCGTACCTACAGTAGGTGTCCTAACTCATGAAATCTGATGGATTTCATGCGCACACTGTGTCAACCAAATTTTACATCAATAAAGAACCGATCGTTAGGAAATATATGGCTTTTTGTGGTTTACAAATTAACATTATATTGTCTAGAAATGCTTATTTGTTTTGAGTAGGTACGGATAACGAAAATGGGAAAAATTGACCTACTTGAGTAAACTGGAGTTGTAAATGTATAGGAAGCCTGTCCATGAGTGAATAAAGCAGAAAAAGCCAAATTACTATTTTTCAGAGTTTTGCACATACATATTTCTCTAGATTAAGAACAACGTAAAGTATGGCCATCATCAAGCAGCCTAACATGAAAGTGTATATTCCCACACCGTTTCACAGGAATTGACAGTTGTTCTTCCGTTTGTACATTGTCTAAGATGCGTTTAACCAAGGTAAGCAGATTTTCGCTTCATTGCGTCGATAGGGACGTCACAGGAATATAATATTTCATAAGCTTATATGTTTACAGGTCGGTCGTTGACTAATAAATTTAAATAGAATCGTCAGGTGCAATCGTTAACGTACCATTTGGTGTATATAAACATGAATATTCTATAATTAAAATTCTCCTTAAATATTTCGGGTTTTCTTTTACGATGAGTTGCAGATAGTCTTTGAAAATGAAGTGAATTCTTTACGATTTTCAGTGTCTTCAATCGACTGCCCGTAAATGTACATTCCTTTCTATGTGTTTGGTAAACCCTTAAAAAGCCTGCCCTGCCACTACCTGAAATTCTGATATAGACATTTCATGAGTTAGGCAATCTACTGTATGTGCGTCAAATAAATTATGCCACACGATTATATGCATGCAGTTTAATCCGATAAATATCGAAACTTGCGATTTGTTTATATTTTTATATGCACCTATTTTGCTTTCATGTTTACTCAAGCTTGACCCTAAGAGGCAGTTAAATGAAGTCTTAGAAGTACCTTAGAGGAAATTCGTTTTATAGAAAGACTTTTTAGTAAGGTACAACGATCGAGTAAAGGTTTTTTGCCATTTTGGATTACTGACTCGAAGCTTAGACCGATTGAAGATAATTTACCATACAAATTACATGGTTTGTGCCCAATCCGATGAAAAACTTGAACGCGACGCACAAATCCCCTCAAGAGTATGCTTTAGCAGGTTTTATCTGAGGATTTTCCCCTTTGAAAAAGAGGCTTTGATAAAAATTACCTGCTTGGTAGTTCACTCAACTCTCACAGTTTTTTATTACTAATAAAAATGAATTCCAGTTTCAATTTCAGTGATAGTCAGCAGTCAGTTCTCTCCAGTAGTCAGATACTGGAGAGAACCAGTTCATCATTCGATGGTCAATTACTCTTCCTTTTTATTGGTCCATGAAAAATAAATTCCGACGTCTCCTCAGATGCCTCGAAACAGCCGAGATTGATTGCATTTTGGCCGCAAGAACTGCTGCCATAATGGTCGGTCACGCACAATTTTTAAACGTTGCGCGTAAAGTTCATTTGAAAAACGGCCTTTGAGTCTGAAGAGTAGCTGAAAATTACTTGGCAACACTGAGCGTTCACGGGCGCACTTACAGTAACGCCCATTACGTTCGGCTGAACGAACAGAAAGAAACTGCCAAGTTGTTAGTCCGTACAGGTTTGTCACGGCAGTTATGACACTCGCATAAACAAAAAAGTGGCATTAAAATGGAATGTTGATGATAACCTATCACGGTGAGTCACTGCAAGTGAAGCACCTTTTAAGCTTCTTATCTTTTCATCTTCAGCAAAGTATTCTGTAAGACGCCCTCAAAATACAACAATGTTTGACTGAAATGTTTTCTTAATTACCTAGTGTAATACTATTTTAATTATAACAAACTTTAATGGATAGTGGAATATTTATTCCCAGCATGTAGACTAAATTAAAATGCATCCGATTCTTTACAGATAGGGCATTTGACAACTTCAGGTAGTCGAGAATGAATAGTGCTTACCTAGATTTCACACTCTCATATTTTAAAAATCTTTTTACTTCGACGATTCTGCAGTACAATGGCTCAGCATGCAATCTTTAAGGCTAATTATTTAGGCTTTTTGTTTCTTGAAACACTTTCAATAACATTTTTTTCCTACCGACCACCATCAGGAACATACGAAAGGACAATTTTCCAAGAGACTGCTGTGCAGGTTGATTTCGATATAGTGTTCAATTTGAAAAGTAGAATCGGTGGTGTTGGAAGTCATTTGAATAATTTCTCGTGCATTTACTTTATCCGTACACTTTAGTAAGGCAAACTAGGTATTATTTTAAGCACGAGGAACGGAGTTCGTTCAGCGCGAGCTCATAACATGTGGGTTTGAATTCCTCTTAAGAATCTCTTTTTTGTAAAATGAACTTTTTACACAACCTAAAACATTTAATGAGGACTGCTTTCTGAGAAGGTTGATGCAAGCTTTTACTAATTACTAGCCGCAGTTATCTCCAGAGGTCACCTGGTGCATAGGATAGTGAAGAGCTAGTGAGGCCGACACTGGTGCATTCAAAATAAAACCTGCGTATATAACAGAACTTACTGGAAGCAAACAAATTCGTGAGGGGTTAGAAAGTACAAGCCGTTGCTTCATAACACAGATAACTAAAAAGATGCACACCACATCTTTCTCACGATAAGTAATCTGGCGTACCTGGACCCATCAGAAAGCGCTACGACGTGGTGTACACAATTGCGAGCTGACTGGAAAACTCGGTCACTTCAGGGCGGAGGGTCAGATTAAAATGCTTCCTTCTAAATTCGGCTTCTATGTCAATCTTTCGCATTTGAGATCCGAGTCACTCTAGCTGAAGCCTGCTGCATTTCGTGGGAGACAAATGCGCTCAGGTATCACACGAAGGCGGGCTCTTTCGATTTGTCAGCCACGGTGCCCGGTCCCATCGTCGGTCGTCTTGAAATTTTCCGCCAGCGAAGCAAGTTTGATAAGAAAGCGAAGAGAGTGCGGTATATTCAGAACACTTCATCCTCACCGGTTCTGCGTCCAATTCAAGGGATACACCGGTAGACGCTTACATACGACGGTCAAATTTGTCCTTCGCTCAATAGTCAAGCCACAAACATTTGATATATTTTTCATTTGATCAAGGACCAAGTTAATAGGCAGACATGCAGCAGCGACAACGACAAGGGATGTCGGAATGACCATTATTACCATGTTTGCAGGATGTCTGTTAGCCTAGGTAGATACACTGCTCAGTGTTCAGTATTCTTAAACTAGTTTGGGCAAAACATGAAAACAATTGTAACCTAGCGATGACGGTCATCGATCAACTTTGATCATAGGAAGGAACACTAGGTGATTGATTATTTGTTCATTTGAAGCTTCATGTGTGGGGTAAATTCGCAGTCTTACTCGGAGGTAACGGCCCGTTTCTGAATCTATATTTGAGGGTTTGTTATAACTTTGCCCCCTTAGCGGGTTGTGATCTGGATACTCTGGACCAAAACAGGGTCGGGCTGACCCATGGATGCGTTTCCCCTGTAATGCAGACTCCACGTTAGCCTATTACTACTGTTTTATATGCGTATGGTGGGAAAATTTAGCGGTAGACCTAAACGTCATGTCAGCCTCCTAGCTCATTGCCAGCCCACGAACAGACTCGAGTAGTTGAATGATGCATGGATAAGAGAGCGGAAATAAGATTGACATCGAGGAATTCTGTGCTACAGAAAAACAGTACATTGCTCAGCATAAAAACGGGACGCGAAATCAAATTATCACGATAAACTAAGAAACGTGGCTTTGAAGACCACCAAATGAGAGGACAACCCGGCCCTTCTCAGGACTGAGAATCAAACTACAATGGCCCCATATCAGAGTAGCTTTTATGGCTTTCTCACTCATGTTAAATTTGGGTGTCCTTACTTCAGCCAAGTAAATTTAATGAGGATCATGTTGTGTGCGGCACGCGTAGATGTACTGCTTAGCCTTGTTGGTCATTGCAATCAAACGTAAATCTGGCAGTCTTGAAACTGTCCCGCTGACGGAACATGTTGGTTGAGGGAGGAGATAATCTGGTTGATGCAGCACGATTCTGCCTTACGGTATACTAATCATGGTGCACTCAAAGTCGTGGCTTGGAATGTTGCCAACTGACGGAATAACTCGGACTGCATGGTCAGTCCAGTGTGTGTGTTTGGGTAGCATGGCAGACTGGTGGACTGAGAGTCGGGCTGAAATGGCTTCTTCTTACTATGGCTGTTATGGCACTTCCACACAGCTTGGATCCGCGCCAACCCTTCATTGTGTTCTAGTGCTCTTGTTTGTGTTGAGCCAAAGTGTGTGAGGTTCTGCGCCCTCACCCATCTCCGGTCTCCTTGACTCTGCCTGGACACCGGACCAAGATGGGGAAGGGGAACAGAGAGTGAGGCGGATGCATTGCAAGTCTACTCTCACTATTATCCAGTGTCAGTTACCATCCCTGCACCACCATGCCGAGAAGCATACAGTGGACATCGTCGGACTAAAAGGATCAATCTGTACTAATTCACGCACTACCTGCCGGTGGGACACGTGCTGCATATTGTCATTTGTGATGGCTGAACAATCGGGGGAACTTAAACCTTTTCTCTTACGCCAGGGAAACTATTAAGCAGACTCTTCTAGTAGACAAACGTTACGGTTCTGGGCCATATTACAAAACCAGGCAGAGCCTACGCTCAAATTTAAATAAGCCTGATATATTTTAGGTAATGCATGGCGAAAATTATAACGTGGGGTTAATAGGCAGAATCTACAGCTGACTGGAAAATTACAAATAGGCCATTAGGTTGTGCCTTGAAGCAAAAGTTCAGATCACGCGCCAACAGTATCACAACGATCTGTAATCAATGATTGAGCGATGTTACTAAATTAGGGCACATATATATATATATGATGCTTGTGTGCGGATATTATTCGAATCCCAGGTGTTGCACACTTGGTATTGCGTATGACTGGCTGATGACGGCTCATAAGCCAGAAATGGCAAATCCGTTTCCCTTGTTTTTGTCGGTTCCACTTTTATATATATATATATATTACAAAGACGTTATACCGTACTTCCGACCTAGATACTAGCTAAAAGCCCAGACACGTGTTTCGCCGGTGTTTCTGCTGCTGTGTGACACAGCAACGAGGGGTTCGGCTCCTCAGTGGGTCCCCCAGCGTTCTCTATGCGGTTTCTGGTATATGGACTCCAGAGAATAATCGGGTTAATAATTTCTGAAATTATTAAGTGCAGGACATGGAGTCAGGTAAGTCGGACATGACTTTATATATATATATATATATATATATATATATATATATATATATATATATATATATATATTGCTTCAATTAGCAATATATATATATATATACCTGGTTATTCCACAGTGGTTGATTGTATTCGACCCAAATTTTCATTGAAATTTCGGATCTGACCCTAAAAAGTCATGTCCGAATCACCTGACTCCATGTCCTGCACTTAATAATTTCAGAAATTATTTCCCCGATTATTTTCTGGAGTCCATATACCAGAAACTGCATAGAGAACGCTGGGGAACACACTGAGGAGCCGAACCCCTCGATGCTGTGTCACGCAGCAGCAGAAACATCGGCAAAACACGTGTCTGGGCTTTTAGCTAGTACCTATGTCGTAAGAACGGTATAATGTCTTTGCCATTTAAGATTCATACCACTTGTAGTACTACTTGTTTGTAGAATGGACATTACGTGGTTATTCCACAGTGGTTGATTGTATTCGACCCAAATTTTCATTGACATTTCGGGTCTGACCTTAAAAAGTCATGTCCGAATCACCTGACTCCATGTCCTGCACTTAATAATTTCAGAAATTATTTCCGCGATATATATATATATATATATATATATATATATATTAATATGCGTAAAGATTCGAGGTCCCGTTATCTTATCGCGTTCATTATCTCCTGAAGAAGACGAAGAAGATGAGGGGGCGAGTTCATGGACCAAATTGTATTTGTACTGACGTTTCGAAAGCCTTCTCGCTTCCATCATCAGAGTAAAGTGCTTGCTGCTCCTGGTGGTCTTGAGTTAGTCAGTCTTGCGGCGTGCCTCGTATTATATCCATGGTGGACGCGTGAACTTTGACCTGCCCGATTGCCGCTGACTTCCTTAGACCTCCCCGAGGCTGAACGCTGGCGGGCTCGCGTGACTGCTGTCCCCTTTGGAGCCGTCGTAGGTTTAGGCAAGGCAGCGTGCCTGTTGGCCTCCCCCACGTCAATCAGCGGACTGAGCAGTCGTTGCTGCTCTCGTGAGTTGTTATCCGTTTTACGGGCGCATTCGTGAGGCAGTGTTTGATTTTGGTCATGTGACCTTCGGCCGCCACCCCGCTTTTCCGTGAGCCTGGGCTCTCGGTTCCGTGTGCTCGTTTGCCTTATTGGCCCTGGCCGAACTGATCCGAGCCGTGTACGAAGTGCCTGGTAGGCGGGGTGTAAGTCTATAGCTCGGTTGAGTGTTCCCGTCGAGGACCAGCTCTCGAGCACCAATCTGGCCATCTTCTCATTGGCTCGGCCAATCACCCTTGTTTTGTCAAAGGCGAAATCATGGTTCAGCTGTTGTGCGTGACCATAAACCAAAAGACAACTTGTCTTTGCGGTTGATTGCAAGTTGGTGTTCATGCAACCTTGTGCCCAGGCGTTTGCCCGTTTCACCAACATACCTTGCATCACAATTTTTGGCATGGTATGCTGTAGACCACTGCTGATTGTTCTGTCACTGGTAGCGGGTCTTTGGGCTTCATGACTTGCTGTCTGATAGTGCATTCTGGTTTATGAGCCACGCCAATCCCAAAAGGTTTTAGGATTCTTGCAGTCGCCTCTGAAACGTTCCTCACATAGGGGATTGCGAGCCAAAACTTTGGCTTCTCTTCATTCGACCGCTCAAACTGAGGCTTCCTGAGGCATTTGCGGATGAAGGACTTTGGATAACCGTTGGCTGTAAAAAGGGCATGTAAGTACTCCATCTCCTCCTTCTTCCCACTGTCGTCGCTGCAGTGTGTTTGGACACGTCGGAAGAGGGTTCTGACACAACTGCGTTTGTGGCCGACAGGGTGGTTGCTTCGGAAATGGAAGATACGCCTAGTGTTGGTTGCCTTACGGTAGACCGTTGTCCTTATCTTCCCGTCTGCCAGCTTTGTAACTTGGACCTACGACGGCTCCAAAGGGGACGGCAGTCACGCGAGCCCGCCAGCGTTCAGCCTCGGGGAGGTCTAAGGAAGTCAGCGGCAATCGGGCAGGTCAAAGTTCACGCGTCCACCATGGATATAATACGAGGCACGCCGCAAGACTGACTAACTCAAGACCACCAGGAGCAGCAAGCACTTACTCTGATGATGGAAGCGAGAAGGCTTTCGAAACGTCAGTACAAATACAATTTGGTCCATGAACTCGCCCCCTCATCTTCTTCGTCTTCTTCAGGAGATGATGAACGCGATATATATATATATATATATTAGCTAATGGAAGCTCATATGCCAGAAGAAATGCTACACTTACCGTTAGCCAGATACCGGGACTGTGGCAAAACATTCTACCAGCCTTCAACTGATGCACGAATCAAGGTTTACTGAATGTTGCCAAGGCCACACTTCAAAGTTCCTCATAAAATCGCGAAATCCGCTGGAGAAATTCCAAACGCTGTGCTAAAATTACGGATGACGTTTTGCTTATACCAAACTTGGGTGAAAACAGTCTGATTTCAATAACAGTGTGGCGATAGGCAATTTTATAAAAAGTGTAGTGACTTTGCCACTACAGCGAACATGGATATACTGCGCGTTTGATGCTTGTAAAGCAGGGCATAACCGTGAACGGAATCCTATGGAAAAACTGCCTACCTAGCTAGTAAGTTTAATATTCAAGAATTTAAGTCTCCGAAACAAAAGTATCCCAGTCAAATGAAGCCGGATGAATTATATAACCGAGGATAAATGTAAGTTTCATAAATGGGGATAGAAACGCCCGGTGATACAGGTAACCGTCCGCAAAATTCCAGGAATGGGAAATATAAGTGAGTTATAACCCTAACTCAAATTTCAACCCAAAATTTAACCACAGCCTTAAATAAAGCCTACCTTATCCATAAGCCCAGCTTAAGCACTAACCCCAATCTCTCGGAAAATTAATGCAAAGCCAGGGGAATAGGGATGGAGTGTAGGAGGCTACTGTGCTCGTGTCTTTTTCAATATAACAACTTGAATTCCATCGTCCATTTCTCGTGCATCACTCTCTTAAACAGAAGTTGCAGATTATGGCGTGTACACCCTAGGATGCCAAACAGTCAGCTTAAGTATGGTAGTCACCAGAGTAATGGTGAGTATTACTTTAAACGGATAGCCCCCAAAATTTGCAATACATTTGGTTTAAAGTTCCTGACTCTAGTCTGTTAAATTAGCCAGTGCGGTAGTTTAATTCAAACTATCTTACTTAGTCGTGCACACCCGAAAGATTTTCAATGCCAAAAATATCCGACATAAGCAAGTTGTCTTCACGGATCCGCAGTAGAGAAAACCGGGGCCCCAAATATTTACGCTGGTAAGATTACAATGCAACATGGGCGCTGTCCTCCTTATGTTGCGCTCAATTGGTAACCTGAACTTTTGCGATTTGGCAGGCAAAAAAAGGGTTTTTGTGAAACCGAAGGCAGGACAGAGGGGCAGCTGGAACACGCTACTGCGAAAATAAAGTCAGTTTCTGCGGATAACTATTTATTAGGCATATAAAAGACAGTACTGACAGGGAAATATATAGGTACGCTTCCGATTGACAATTCGAGCACAAAAATGCGTTTTTGAAGTCGAGTTTCGATTGGGCGTGGTAAGCTGGGTTCTGGAGATTACTTACACTTGAATTTAAAAAAGCAGATAAATGAAAAACTAAGGAATGCCTACAAATGTTGCCAGTTATATTTTTAAAACGTTGTTTACTTAAAAAGGATACTTCTAGAAAGTTAAGCAAGCATTTTGTCGTTCATAATGTGTGAATTTTAGATACGCCACCGTGCCATCTCCACTGCCTCTAGTTGTTAAGACGCATTTACAAATATTTTATCAAAATAAGGCAGAAAACTTGGACGAGGGAACTGTTGTCGAAGCTTAAGCCGATGCAGGCGAAAAAACCCAATTTTAAAGAGTTCTCGCCATATTTTCCATCAGATATTTCAGATTCATCGCGCTGGAGGTGTGATAAAAATTGTCAGTCGACCAAAAGAGCAAAAATTGGACTGCATGCCACATCGCTGGTCACCGCAATTTTTCAGATCAGACAGATTTGGCCTTCCTCGAACTTGCAGATGGATACAGGTCTACAGTTTGCTAACCTGCCTACCGTTAACCTGCTAAACCTTTGGCTAAACTTCAGCTTTTGTCTGGAGACTGGAAAGGTGGGTTTTTAAGCCCTGTTTTTCCTTCCCGTTGATTAATCAAAAACATGCTCAGTTTTAAGTCAAAGTACAGAGGATTTTCGGGCCACCTAAGAGAAACCGTTTTGACAGCCTTCATTATTGTTCTCTGGCAAACAATGATAACCTAGTAAAGTGCCAAATATTTCTATTGGAGCGATTTAGACTAAATAGGGAATAACTGTTAGTTTAAACGCAAAACTAACTTTTTTCTTACAACTTGCATTATGTTTTACAGAAATAATTTACCCAATAGGCAGATTTTATTCTGAATTATTTATATTCAGTGAAATAGGTCTAGATTTAAAGAAAGACAACAGAAATGATTGCAAAATAACAAAAAGTAGCTTTTTCTTCAGCGTCTGAACATCCTTAGGTTTCTGTCAAAGAGGCGCATGTATGGGAAATTTAGTTGGTTGTTTCTGTAACTGACATTAATTTAGGGAAAAATGTAAGACTTGGGCATACATCTCCGAAAGGAACGAGCAAAAATGATATTATAAATATGTAATTTATAAGAGAAAATGTTTAATTGTATCAAAAGTATATCAATCGCAGATTTTTGTTTGGCAGGTACTGTATTTCCTCCATATGTTCTCCTGTTTAGTTGGGGGAACTAAACATGACCCAAGCAGAAAACGAAACTTTCCCGAGAACAGAACAAAAATAAAACAAATCAAGGAATCAAAAGCCCATTTGGAGAGCAAACGCGTGCTTTCGACAACCTATCCTCGGGCCAGTACATTTATGTGAAATAGGGGAAGGTGCTACGGAAACAATATAATTTTTTTACGAGACTAGATTGTAAGCCAACAGTTCCCAATCGGAATGCCGGTTGGAGACCTCAAGGAATTACCCTTTCGGTGCACGCTTAATGTTCAATTCAGTTTCGCTGGTCAATTTTACCTTCAAATCGTAGCGATGGGATCACCTCATGCACCTCCACTCGCTGATGTCATCATGGGTACACTAGAGCACAACCAGCTCTCCCCGATTATAAAAGGCCTTTTTATCCTATGCTCGATATGCACATCATATTTTTACAATAGCAGATGAAAAGCTTGAGTTGGACACCTTCCTGTATAAAGTGAATCAGGCTCACCCAGCGCTAACTTTTACTTTCGAAGAAGAGAAAGAAGAATGCCTCTCCCTTTCTGGACATTCTACTTAATAGAACGCCTGAGGGAACAATTCGTAGAAGTGTATTTCGTAAGCCAACTTTGAAAGGTCAATACAAAAATTTCTACAGTTTTGGTACCACTTAGTCAGAAACAAAGCCTAGTCGGCTGCCTCACCAACCGAGTCAGGAGAATATGGTATCCTTATACATTGGAGAATGAACTCGCCCTTAAACGCCCTGCAAGAAAACGGATCTCCAGAGAAGTGTATCAGTAAATATATGGAGGAAAGTCACCCAAAATCGGACATGTAGACGGCTGAGAAGAAGGACCAATTTCTTACATTGCCTTTTCGAGGGGATCCGGTCAACTAACTTCTACGTTGTCGCTTAAACGCTGCTATCGGGAGCACTTACACAGGCGCTAAGATAAGACCAGTGTCCTCAAGCGCTCCACTTCGTCGCCTTAAAGGCAAGAACAGACTGCCCTTTCAGACCTCTTTAATGTGCATCTGCGCCTTAACTTGCTCCTGTGGGGCGAACAACCAGGCACTATCCAAGCGGATGCGCGAGTACCATCCGGTCTGGGTAAATCAAGGCATGATGAAGTCCATCTCTAGTGCAATTATGACTCACTTGGCTGACAGGGGTCACTGGGTAGACATCAACCAAGCATTCCGTGTAATCTATAATGTGCGGACGAAACACTCCAAGTTCCTGCGGCAGCGGCTACCTGCGACGGCAGAGGCAGTGGTCATACCGTTAACAAACCCAACCTTGAGCAGGCAAAATGAGTTTATAGTGGCCCTAGGGCTCCCTTGGTCGAAGACGCACTCAGCATGCGTGTTCACACCTGCCACAGCGACGAAGCGGAATCCTAACTCATGGTCTGACACTTCATTCCCCCGCCCCCCTCCTTCGGCCCCATGATAAAACTAGACTCTTACCCCTGACTGCTGATCCCTTGCAACCCTTCTCCCCCAAACTTACTGTTTATTGGATGGTTAAACTTTTGTCATTCTACCCTCCCTTGTATTTCTGTAAAGGCCTGATTATGAATGATCGAAAGCGTACGTTCACCAAACTTAATTTCTTACATGCTTACATGACTGTCATCGCTGAGCTTAACAGTGGTACAAGTTCAAAAACATGCAATCAGTAATGTTCGTCTGTTCATACATGTTTGCTAATAGCAAACGACAGAATAAACTAATTGCCGCAACTTCTAACCGATATTTGAAAAGCATATTCTGACTGTATCTACTCCACCACTGTCAAAAGATACACGGTTATTTGCGGAATAAAAAATCCTCTGATGTGCAGAAATTTTAATGCTTATGATTGCAACTGTTACGCGGAAAGATAGTCCAGATTACTGACGAGCTTTTCGACTTTGAACTTAGGCATATTTTCAATCCCGCGAAGTCGCAGCCTAGAAAGTCAAAGAAAATAATTTTCCTGGTTAACCGCCTTTGGGACGATTCGAAAGTGAAAAAGCGTGACTTATTATCCTCTGTCTCATCCAATGGAACTTTTATGAACACCCAAGCTTTGAGTCGCCGTTCTATCTCTGATGGACATTAACTTTGATGATTATTCAGTAGAGTTTTGCGGGGAAGACTTTTAACGCTCATTATGCTAGATGCATTCAGTGTTTTCACTGTATTACAGTATGTATATCTCCACATTAAGTATAATAGTTTACATGAAAATTTGCCTGTTAAGCACTACCACGAACGCCGCCTCCTCCCCATCCAAACCTACCCTCCCCCAACTTCTCTTCGTTGAACTACAAAAATCGCTCATTTGGTGTGGCAATCGCACAACCTCTGATAATGGCCTCCTGAACGAGCATGAAAGCTCGAACTGATACGCGTACTATACCAGTGATCACGTATTCATCTTCTTTGCAACAAGATCCTAGGGCTCGCATATTCACTCCCATTAGTCTTATTTTGATCTCACGGACCTAACTTTATTTTTTTTCCTTTTAAGGGACTCCTAGGATTTACTTGTACTTGGTACGGTTGAGATCATACCTGATCTAGCCGGTCTCGAGGATGTCACCGATTGTACCTCTCCATGCGTTACAATATGCGGCAGAACATTTGGGCTGTTTAACCCGCTCTCTTCGCCAACGTTGGAGTCCGAATACCGAAAATCCAAGAACTACTTCGATTTCTTGTCGAACTGAGTGGAACACCTCCAATTGGGTAAGGGTGACGGATCGAGAACAGAAATAGTGAGCTTGTGAGACGGATGACGAAGAACCTTTCCAAATCACCTTAGTCCTCTTTCTTGGATGGCCTAGGATATGCCTGCGATGTTGTCGCAGCGACTACAGACTATCTCATGGGAGGCGAAGTCCATGTACTTTACTTGAAGAATGAGCCTGCAAGCATTGGGTATAAAATACATCCGAATACAGTGCTATAATTCATATATTTTTTGATTTTTTGATTTGAAAACTGAATAGAAGATCGGAAATGGATGTTTTTGCCCCCTGAACTGTGGTTTTCTGTAATATATAGAAATAAAAATTTGTGTTTGCGTTGTATGCTTCTTTTTAATGAATTAGAAGCGCAGTGTGTACACATACGTCTTCATAACCAACTATAAGTGCACATGGCTGTACTGCCTTCTAATCTTTGTTTATCTCATTATGCTGCCTTCTAGACAATATAATAGAATTTCGGTGTCAGCCACTGTCAGGAACGCATTATTTTCATTCGAACGAAACAACACTTAACAAAATTTGCCCTCAAATTGTCCTACCTCGGTTGGGTTACGTGTGGAAATTATATCACTGAAGATGACACTCGTAATTAATGGTCTTGGGGCCAATGTTTATATGTAAAAGTTATTGGCAGTGCGTGTTTGACAGTTATAAAAGAGCAACTAATCATTTCCTTCATGTGAAGAAAGGGAACGTTAAAAAAAATTAATTTTACTTGCAGTATTCGAGAGCACCTTCGCGCAAGAAGAGTCATTTCAGGTGACTGAGGGGTTTTAACATTCGGCAAATGGAACACGTTCAATAAAGCTAAGACCTATTGTCGGTTCAAATGGTAATTGCTGATCTTAGGGGAAAAAGCATTTGTAATGATAAGTAAGGTTCCAAATTACAATTTTCCAGGATTGCGCGTGCGCACACTGGTTGAACTTTAGAATTATCGTAAACAGAAACATTATAACAAAATATTTGAATGCAATTAGGGAGGAAGGATTATGAACTGTCTATCAAACATTTAGTAACGGGACGAGCGCTGATAGTGAACTAAGAATCTTACTAATTAATCAGTTTACCATATGGATCAGTGCCTCAATGGGCCCCCAGGCAAAATCAAGGTACAGGCAGACCGCCACACACGGAGGTCTGTGGCGCCCTTACGAAAGCTAAAAAAGATAAGGTAGGCCGAAAACAAAGCAATACTTATTTTCAAGTTGAAATTTTTATTCTCCAAGTAACAGCTCATCGAAGTTTTCTTAAGCCCGCGTAACAAACTGAGTGGCTATTCCAGATGAAACAACAGAATTGAGCCTATGGCGGCTGAAATAAGCGGAGTCTGTATGATGTCAACAACTTTCATCTTCCAGGACGCGACGTACACCATAGAAGGTTTTTCTGTGGAATCGCCATAAGATTCCTGGCTAGCGAATTGCTTCCTTGAAGAATTCAAAACGCCTGTCATATCCTACTTGCACAGCCTCTCGTACTTCTGGTGACTGTCCGTAGATACCACTTTGACTGTGGTGAAAGGAGGCTATTTAAAACCATTTCTAACATAGTTGTTATGGGATGGGCATTGAACAGTCAGGTTGCGAGATATCCTTGACCTACTGCGCCTTGGATATCACTCTAGAGCCCTTGGAGGCAGTCGCATAGTGATCAGTGATGAGGCAGGAATCAAGATCAACATAGATAACGCAGACATGTTTATGTTGGTGCTTTTTCCCACATGTGAACTCAAGGGAGAACGCACATTCAGAAATGGCATAAGGACAGCATACTACCTAAATTCATTTTTCAGGATATTTACCTGACTATGCTGCAGGTGGCCGCATTTTGTATGCTGAAATCCAAGATAAATTTGACGATGCAAAAACTTTAAATTCGATCATCCGTTAATCATTAAAATTAGGCAATTTAAGTAGTTCCTTTAAGAGCGGACCCGTAGTGTTTTACGGAATATGCAAAATTCAAACGAACCCTACCAGGGGAACAAACTAAGCAGCATGGTTATCGAGTGTAATTAAGTGACACATATATCTAAGTAAACCACCCATTTACAAGTGTGATCCTCAATTTGTTATTCAATTACGTGAATGACGTAACCTGGCAACAGGTAAATCACCTAATTGTCAATTTGATTGGTACGAATTTGCGTGTATATGAGATTCCCTTCCCTCGAAAACAAACCTAACATTTATTAACAAAGGGCAATAATTAGACTGTATTCATTGACGAACGATCACCGATCGCTACCGGAACTCACTCGTCCCGATTGTGTAATAAATGGATATCGGCGAAAATGACCGTGCTTTAAAGAGCGGGAGAGGAAACCACAACCGATGCTCAACTTAATTAAAGGGGGGTTGCTGAAAGGAAGCAAATTGAAATCACTTCAGTACGGGATCCCTGCATGAAGTAAGTTAGCGAGGTGACAATTTCAGGGTACTTGAGTATGTATAACGGAGTAAAGCTTCATTTTTACAAAACAATAGACTATTTAATCGATAGTGGTGACCGCTGTTGTATTTTATACTTTATCTTAGGTGACTAACCTTAACCAGTTCTGGTCACACACTCTTATACTCCTTTTGACCTGCACGTTTCTGCCCGAATTATTCTACATAAGAAACTTGGTCAACCTGTTCAACCACCGTTAACATTTCTTTATTCATTTTAACTTTTGAACTCGTAAAGGAGTTTATTGTTAGAAATAAAATCGCCAACAGAACAAGTAACAGTTGTAGGGGGTGCGAGCCCAGTCAACATCAGTGATACATGCCTGAGCGACCGAGTGCATTACTGTGGGACTGGGTGTTGCAATTACATACCGGCCCAACGGGCCATGAAAATCGATGACCGGCTGAATCCCAAGGGGCACTCAGGGGTAGTGTAACGCATCCCATACCTGAACTGTATTTCTAACCACACGGACCAGACTGAACGCATGCTCAGATTGTGCATACACGAACATAAGTTAGCTGTGCGGCGGAGTGATGAATTATCACAAGTGACTACCCATACCTGAAAAACGGGCCATAAGTTTAACCTTACAGTTACAACGTATTCGCTCATGCCTAAGCAAGGCAAGCCACGAATTACTTGAACTCTGAACCTCCGATAAGAACTCAGTCAATCGATGTATCGATCTAGCGCCGAGATGCAGAGCCCTGTGCAGTCACCTCCAGACTGACGTTACTGATATTTGATTGGCTCGTACCCCCTATAACTGTCGTTTGCTCTTTTACCATTTTTAGTTCTGATGATGGACTCCAGTAAGAGTTCGAAAGCTGAGATTAATAAGGAAATGGTTCTGATGATCGAAAAGCCTTTTTTCTTCCCTATTTATTCATACAATTTGAATGCGAATCTTCGTGTCCACTCCATAAACCAGCCTTAGGCCTTCAACCACGTTTTTAGCACAAGTCATCACTAGGCTCACCGCAATTGGCCGCACCAAGATTGCTGTTTCCAAGCTTATTTATCTTTCTGGTAACTGGCTTGTGAGCTACTCCGCAGTCAGTCCTACGTTATTCAGTCCTGTGTTGTCATTTGGAAAGCATCCGCGACTATTCATGTTTTCCTCCATCATAAACATTACTGGGCACCACTGCAGAGGGTTGCTCTGCCCTCAGACTGGATTCCAATGAGGAGGACTTTTGTGACACTTGGCTCAATCACCCTGTCCACGCTACTTGCACTCCAGGTGCAAACTAAGGTCAAGAGAACTGGAGGTGTGCACGGGTGCAGGCAGGTGAGCAGGCATTCGTCCTCACCTACACACACAGCTCACGTGTGCGACCCCCTACAACCAGGCCTTCGTTATTCGTATCTTCTGTCGATGAGAGGTAGGATTTGACCAAACCAGACGGAAGACATGAACACCTGGACAGCATTTCGGAGAATGCTGTTATTACATCAGTTGGAACTTCCAGATTCATAACAGATAACGCCTACGGATAGGCCACAGAGTCGGTACATTTATTTTCAGCAAGGAAAGGTCGCGTATTTGTATCGGCTGATCTCTCTCTCTCTCTCTTCTCCCTTGCCCGTCATGTATTGAGGGCATATTGGAGTCCAGTCGACTGGAGACGAGATTGGAATCAGTCGCGGATGTGGCCTAAATCCACCACCTACGCTAATTTCGTATGCGCTTGGCGCTCGCTCACAACGAATGAGACTTTCAGTCAGTTTTGGGCATACACCGATCGACTGGGTTTCCCGAAGCAATTAAGCTGCTTGTGTACGGCAACGGTCATGAAAAGGCAACTAACTAACAGGCTGTAATCAGGCGAATTATAAGAAGAGAGAGGGACGTACGACAACGAATGCGATTAGATTTATACAATACTGGTCTGGGGATATTTTTGCCTTCATTCAGCCAATTGTAACTCTGAGTGCCGGCTGAAAGAAGAAAGAGGAACAGGCGCTCGGTGGCAGTGCAGACGGTCCACAGACGGTGTCCAGCAGATAGGTCATAAGCGCTTCATTGAACGGAAGTTCATCCGGGTCTCACTACCTGTCAATCACTATCACTCTCAGCCTGCTAGTCATTTGCCAGTTCATGACCTTTGCCTACCACACGGGGCTTGTTTGCTTCGAGAAGCCAATAGATCAGTGTGCAATCATTCCTGATTTCATATATGCCCTACCTGTGGCAACAGAGAATGACAGGTGGCGAAGCACTAATGAATCGCTTGTGACCCATCTAGACGCCATCTATGGACCGGCTGCGCAACGAATGAGTGCATGTTTGTCCTTCTGACCTCACCTGGTAGTCAGGGCTCCGATGGGCTTAAGGAAGTCAGAAGAAACCCGGAAACAGTACTGTATCAGTCTACCGCATTCTATGTCGTAAGTCGCCTCTGCTATTAGAGCCAGGCTTTATTTACAGGCATCTTACGACAGTATGGATTGTGATAAGGCGGATGGTCAGTAAGTTTATGGCGAGGAAAGTTGGTTGATTCATCAGTGGATATGGACAGTTGGGCGTTTCTAGACAGAAACCGTTACCATTTCGAATGTTCCCTTGCCCACGCAATATGGCCCAGACTGTTACCTTGGTAACTAAGTACGAGGCTTGAATGCGTAGTATGTAAATAAATTGAGATAGTCAGCTTGCCGTGATGCGAAAAACAAAAAAAGTTACCTTTTCTGATGTAATAAAAGGATGCTTATTAGAAATTAATGCCTTTCACTCGTTAAATCTCAATTTGCCGGCAACAGTCCCCTGTAAGTCGCCATGGAAGCCATGTATATGGTGCTCGCGTCCTGCTGGGCGCAGGGGTGTACGCATGTGTGGAAGGCTGGAGCGTAAAGAAGCATGAGAGTGGCAAAAACATCCGGTAATGTATTAGTGGTTTTGTTTTCGTGGGAGCGTGGAGCGCTAGTGAAGCATTATCATGGGCCTTCTTAGTGGATTGACATGACGGTTGAGGCTGACTGGACTAGAATAACAGGATCCGAGAAATTCGCGCTCATGACCATAGAGAGAACATCTGTGAAGTCTCAGCCAAGCGACTGGCGGCAATCATGTGAACGCGCGCACAAAAGACGTTACTCCGAGAGACACCTGGGTTGTATTCAATAATTAGATTCTCCTGACGTCGGTCAGTATGGTCAACGCATAGGTAGGAGCAACCAGCGCGCGGATTGAGGTAAATGAGTTTGCTGGGAATATTAGTGGTCGTAGCAAATATGAAATTCACATTGCTAGTTCCCAAAGCCTGGACCACTGACGGCGGCAATAGGTGACACACTCTTGTTCCTACACTTTTACTTGCAAGAATTGAGTGATACAAATCTTGAAGCGAACGTCTATTAACAAGGTTTTCGTGTTGGGATCATCCTCAACTATAACACAACAAGCATGCCTCATCAAGATGCTTTTCAACGGCGCCCTTCATTCCTGAATTAAGAGCAGTCTTCATAACCGAGACCTTACGTAACTAGGTATTTTAATGCCTGCTTGACAGGCAGATGAATTGTTTTGTAAAAGATCGTGCCAAGCGCCAGATATAGAGAGCTGCTTTCACCTAGAATAGTAGAGGGGTACAGTCATGGCAAAGGAAGTAAAAAGACCCGTAAGACCCGAGTGAGTTCCGTTAGCGATCAGTGAGTGTTCATCAACGAATGCAAGCCAATATTCCCGACCTAAACCGGTAAAACAACGAGCCCGTGGCTCAATGATTAGAGCGTTGGACTTCTGATCAACGGGTCGCGGGTTTGAGCCTCGGGTGGGGCGCCGTTTTGGGTTGAGTATGACTGACTGACGACGGCTAATAAGCCAGAAATGGCCATTCCAATCTCCTATTTTTTTGTCGGCATTGTGCATCTGAACCTCGTCTTATTCACATATGTGAACCCGAAATACATGCTAATGGAATTCAAATACGGTGCTAGTAACTGCAAGTGTCTGATGAAAAAAATCTTGCATGTAGGCAGAAGTACATGTGAGAAAGTGCGTATTCTGAAAGGCTCCTAAGCAGTCATGCCGTCGCAGGTACTGTGACCTTTGTACCGTGGACCCATGTGCATAACAATTGTAGGCAACTGACAGGCAGCTGAACCTGTCGCTTTTCAACTCATGAAAAATGGACTTGGTCAGCGAAACGGTGTCCTTAGAGCCGCGCACATGCAAAGTAGCTTGTGCCCATTATATGCACATATGCTCTTACTTTGGAAACTGAGTTTAGCGCTCATGAGCGTCCAGTTCTCGTGGTGTCTGCACACAGCGCTGTTGATGAAAACTCCCGTCTACAGCAAGACCGAGGATGAGGAAGATCCTGTGTGAATTTCTCGTATTAACAAATCCACTCGATGGAAGCATTACTTCTAAGGATCAAAGTTCGAAAGAGTTCAGTCGGCAGTTGGATGGTTCTTCCTTTAGCATCTCGTCCGCAGATCAAAAACTCTTAGAGAACAACCCTTTTCTATTTATAAGCATGTCCTTTTCCTTTACCTAAAGCGACCGATTGAAACTGTTGTTTTGTAGCTCCATCGGTAATACTGACAGGTTTGCAAATTTTAGACTTCAACAATTGAAGATTATGAAGATAACGCTGTCATAACCCACAAAAGCTGAAACATTAGTCACCGATTTCCATTTTACGTACTTCAATAAGGCCTTGAACGGCATTTGTAAAAGTCTGATGCACATGTGCAAAGCAAAATGACTGAAGACACACGCTCAGTACACAGCAAAACTCGCAGAGCTAACATATATTTTTCATACACTATCAAGTTTAGAAGATCGGGTAAATGAGGTTGTAATGCTGATTAGCAGGCGCATAGCCCACGTTAAATTCCTACACCGTAGTTTGTTTGAATCCTAGCTATCCACGTAATTTTCGCTGGAGAAATCGATTCCGTGACAAGTGTGTACTTGTTCACTCATGTTAACTGACTGCGTTAATGGGTTAGTGTGCCATGCAATACAACACATCGTTCGTACCTTCCCGTGTGAGACAAGATCACCAAGCTACAAAGCATTCTCGAAAATTATGTGCACCTGCTAGCCAGCCCATCAGCCCACCCCAGACTGAACGCAAACCTCCAAAGTCGACATATGCACAGGTTCCATGTCCGTGTTTAATGGTTCAAGAGGCCGACAAATCGGGACAGTGCAAATGTCATTACATGCGACCGTGTAGAGGAAAATAATTTAACAAGGCGCTCTGCGTACGAGTATGAACGTGGTGAAGCCAGTGGTTTCTATCACAAGGGGAGGCCTCTCTACGAGGTAACAACGTTGATTTTAGAAAAATTCAATCATTCTTAGTAGAACCTTCACACTAAACAATGTGATTTGTACTCATTCAGCAGGAAACAATGTATTCTTCGAATTTATACCTGATGAAGAGGCTTTTGCCGTTTTTGTAAGTCCTGCGCAAGGGAGAACTTATGGGGGATGTCGCTAGTTACTCAAGGTGTATGAACATTGTTCACCAGGTATGCAGACGATGCATGCACGTTAAGTGAGTTATGTAAATTTACCTCAAGTGAAGTACGTGGCATGGAATTTTAAAAGTCTGAGAACATATGAAAACATAATTTGAATTGTAATGTGCAAGCGCTTTAAACGTCTGCTTGTCGTTCCTCTGTCAGTTCTGTACTCCGTACTCAGATTAACCTCAGCCATCTTCGACAAATTTCCTTCCGGAGGTACTCACATGTGAACTCGCATATACCATCTCTGATGTCCAATAATAAGTATAAGTATAATAAGTATAAGTATACCATATACCATCTCTGCCTTGAAAACCACAGCATGGAAAGGGTGGAGCTGGGGGGGGAAGGGCAATTACCAGGGAGAGGGTGGAGAGGGGGGCAATCCTGCATAAACTCCGCAGGGAAACTTCACTTCATCGTCACGCGCCTCAAAGTCACCGCACCCATGTATTCAAACAAAGACACGAATTCAGTCCTGAGGGGCCGTTACAGAACTATTGAAAATCCTAGTATGCCTTCTTTAAAGCAGAAAAGTTCGACAAATCGTCCATTGCCATAAAATAACCTGTAGAAAATGAATTTTTACATCACTCACAGCAGAAGTGATTGAAAAATTCACCTTTTTGTTCCAGAAATACCTTCCCCAATATGTAAATGCAGATGGTTCAGATGTTTAATGTAAAATCAGCATTTTAACTGATAGAAATAAGCCCTGGATTGTGATACGCACTGCTACGTTTTGCGATCTTGTCCAGGTAATTGTTGTTTATTAGAAAGCTTATGCAAAAACTGCAGTCAGTGTTTTCAAAGTTTCAACCGGAAATACGACATAACACAGCTTTAACTAATTCCTTACTATTAATTGAATTTATCTGCTGAATTTTGAAAATCATTTATATGTGAACCCAAGTCTACATATTAAGAAGGTAAACAACTCCAACTATCGGGGGGAGTTTCGTTAGACTTTGTGCGCAGACAAAGTATCCAATTTGTTTGGAAAATCAGGTAGGTAATTAAGACGTTCCATTGATGTTTTCTGCTTAGCAATACGCCCTGATAGCATGCACCCCTGTCCTTGAGCTTGAGCCAGGCAGGGATGAATGCGGTCATAGCGTGGTCCATGGGATCTTTAGTCGTTTATTTCTTTGCCCAACTGATTAATAATCCTGCAAGTTTTTGCGGTACAAAAAGCGTGGGGACGCACTTTGTGCAGATCACCCTTTAGAAAAAACCTTACGGTCGAATGGCTTCCCATTCACCCCAGTTTGGCTCATCCCTTAGGGTAGTGACGTGTACTAACAGGGACGGCACCCCTTGTGCACCAACAGTTTGAGAGGCATATCGGACGAGGTCCATCATGTGCTCCACGGCGTGGTCGCGCAGGAGCAATGAATTACGCGTGACTTAGTTTTAATAATAGGGGACTTGCGCTGTATCCACCGCACTCTCTCTCTCCCTCTTCCCTCAAGTTCTTGTGCCCGGTTTCAAAAAAGAGTCATAAAATCCGGAGTTGGGGTCGGGCGCAAGTGGTAAGCGAGGCCTGAGCCTGCCCCTGCGCATGCCACCACACCCTCCCCCCCATGTTCGGCATTTGTTATGGGAACTCAAATGAAATAACGCCCGTCATGCCTTGATCAAGCCCCCAAGTTGGTCCAGCGCATCCACCATGTGGCCCGTTTAGAGGGCATCCAGGATCTTAAGCACTGACTGTCTCTGATGGCGCGTTCAAGGGAGGATCCAAAACGTCAAGTGAAAAATATTATGAGCCAGTAATCACATCAGTTTTCTTTCTTGGTAAACTTATCCCTTTTCGTCCAAAAAATAGCTTAGAGACGTCGTGCAAGAAAGTTCCAGGGAGCTTAATCTTTGAAAAGCACACCAATTTAAAATTTATAGATAGTTTTAAGAAGGCGAGGTTAATAGTATACAGCCTGTTCCATACCTATTGCATTTTTTGAATATTTTCAAATATCGCCGTCCGTTCATATGAAAATTAACATCAATTATTGTTCAGAAAACTATGCATAGCTTATGCTTTTAAAACCTCCGAAATAAGGAGATTTAAAAGTTTTATTTCAAAAAATAAAAGAATTAAAGTTGAAATTATGCGCAAATTTTAACTATTAAATTATCCAATTACTTTTTAGAATGGTCTTCTCATATAATTTTTTTTAATAGGGAGCGATTTCCAAAAAGTAGAATAACAACTATTAATGTTTTTTTCCTTTCCTGTCAGACTATTGAATCCCAACGAGAAGTTTAAACCAATAGAAAAAATATGCACTACTTCATTGCTGCATTTCTGGGTTTTGATATTTTGAAATTCAACTTTCTTACTGAGGTTTTAGTACTGCAAGTTATGCATCTTTCTTATTTTATTCTATTTAAGGACGTCCATCGGATAAACATCCTCTGTGTTTACAAGGGCTTGCTCAGAGCTAAAATTTTGGTCTATCTCCAAGTCAAATCCCCTAGCTTGGGACTTCTATTCGTCTGTTCACTCGCTCGTCTGTGCTGTTTACACCATTCTCTTCCGCCATTGTTTTATTTTTATTTTTTGACAAGTGACTTAACAACTATTGGGCCTGTTAGGGCGCGTGCATGATTTTATTACGGCTTCAGTACAGTACTCGATTAAAACGAAACTGCGAAATAAATAAACAGCGGTTCCGCATCCAATTATTTACAATTTCACTTCCATGGCGAGAATCGAATGGCAGAGCAAAAACCTTATAGAATTTAACATAGAACGGGTTCTCACCCGTAGTACTTGGTGCCTAAAGAACCGCTTAAGGAAAATATACGGTCATCGTCTTTGAAGTGGGTGCCATTTTCACGAAACTGTGTTGTATGTGTGTTGATATTGCTAACAAAAAATATTTTTTTCCTAACCAATGACTTCCCTCGGACCCAACTGAATTCAGATACACCTGTTTGGAATATGGGGTCGAGTTTTTAATAAAATCTCATAAAAGATATCTGACAGTTCCACGTCCAAAACAAAAAGGCCAGTTACCTTTAAAGGAGAGATGACAAACTGTACCTAAGTTTTGATCAATTTGGCTTTTGGAAACTATTATGGATATAGGACCAGATATCCAAAACCCGACTGTTTGAAGACTTGCTATGAGTTTTCGTTATTTGAATTCGACTGCTAAGTTTCACTGATATAAACTGAATTATTTGTACAAAACTCATTCCAGCGTAATATGAAGTCGAGGGATTTCTTGGTTTAAATTATTATGTTCGGGAAGTAATTGCGTTTTAACAGAAAGGTAAAAAAACAAATGTAAACCACGTTCATATCAATAGCTTTAATCACGAATGCAATAATCGATGAAGGAATGACGCTCACTGACCTCATCTCGGGACACAGGAGTCCCAATAGGCTGACTCTCGGTCCGCACCAGCTGCCACTCAGCGACTGATATTATCGGCAGAATAACATTACCGACTAAGGCACGGGAGACTGGAAGGACCATTTCTGACTGATGATGGCTAAAAAGCTAGAATTGACATTAGGTCATGAAAGCTCACCGATCGATAACGGAATCCACCTGTCCCATTCTGCCTTGGTTTCTGTATTGATGCATAAGCCATTTTTCATCACATGTACAATGGAATACTGAACTGGCAGGTTGGCATTCCTGGCTAGAAGACCGCTGCAGGTGGTGGAACGTTGTGTTATAATCTCAGGTGTTAGCTTATGGGAAACCCAAATTCCCTCTCTACCTGTTTTCACAATTCATTCGCGATGTTTTCGATAAATAAATATGACACTTTAAGTTGCTGCAACAAATCTCAGAGACTGTGAAGTGACTCCAGTTCAGTAGTTTCATTCCGAAGTTCCTCGTTCAGAGTGGGTTGTAGTCCAGAGCAAGGGTTTTCGGGAAATAAAATTTAGTTGGCTCATATTTCATAGTGCTGTAAAAACAAAATTGCTTACCGAATACTCTACCATTACTCGTTCATGCCAAAAAACTTGTTGAATATTTTAATATCGAAAAACTGCTGCATGAAGCTGCTCTTTTTGGTGTTAAATTATGTTCACCTGCACGTCCTTGTTGAAGACTCGTAAGATGCTGTCACTTAACTTTACCGGCGATGTGACTCATCCCCCTTGCGGAGGTCCCCGATTAGAACTCCGCCCAAACTATCTCCGTTGAGATGTTTGCAATTCTGTTGATTTCTAACAACGAACAACCGTAAAATTTATTTTAGCTCGGCCCTGTATAATTTTTTAGTCTTGTTTGCAACGTTACGTTTTCCCATATGTGCTTTTCAGGTATATTTGACCAGAGTAGACCTGAAAAGAGATGCGCCAAGGTCCACTTCTGCGAGAAATGTGCCCATAATTGTGGTTAGGGCACAGAACGTGAATCCTTCCAGCCTGCTAGCCATGCTCAGTTAATCATACGTTCACCCTGCCGTACTCTTTCACAACTTCATCACAGAAACCGAAATTCGTCCCGGAATAAGTAGTAACTACAGCAAAATAATGACACTTTGATAATGAATATTGCGGAGTAGTTTTGAAGGACTAGGAATTTGGCAGCGAAATCCATTACAACAAGAATAGTCTGCGTTTAAAGGGACCGACAAATTTTCCGGTAGTACGCGATTTCTATGGTTGAGCATCATGGCCACTTATTCACCGAGCACTCAAATCAAGACAAGTTTCCGACCGTCCTCTCATAGAACAACATGAGAAATGCTTTGCTTGGACTATGCTATGACCATGGGCTACTTCAGTGTGCCATAAATTCAGTGAAGCATCGTTGGCACACAACCACTATGTTCGACCTTTGGATTGCGGTTCAGGCACAAAATGGTGGAAGTATTTGTCACACAACATTTAGTGTCACCGAACAGGTCACAGGAAGGGTATAGGCCTATTTGCCCAGACTTTGGTTGGTAAGGTGCGAAGACAGGAACCTCGTCCCCGGAATACACGTTAATATTTACTTTTCTGAGAATTTATTGAGAGGGGTCTCCTTTTCATGTTCCTTACCCCTTATTATTTATAACAGTAACAGTTTACACCATCCTTCTACCCGCTCAGCCACTGTATTCATATATTGCATGCTTGAAATCGTTCTTTGTTCTCAGTTCTACATAACTCAGATGAAAGAAGTTTCAGGTTTATCGAGATAAAGTTCAACCAGAAGAGGGCAGATTGATCTGATTTCGACTGGAACGATAGCTTCGTGGGTCACTAACAGACGCTGCTCCCGGAGGAGCGTCAGGCAGAATAAGAGGCCCAAGGGAGTACTTAATAGGCCTAAAACGAAAAATAAAGGCGCCCAATTTGCGTGGAGAACGCTAAATATATGGGTAGGCGGAATACTTCATCCATCAGCAAACCAAGCGGTATAGTCATTGAACGAAAGTTTATACAGAGAGGTGATGTGAAAGTTGAAATCCCCTATGAAAACTCCCGATGAGAACTCGCGATGGCACCCAAGGGAAAGTTTTCTTCAGCCAGCCCTCAGAAAAGATCGAGGTGCGTTTTCCTAATCTCGGAGGATTGCAACATCCTGTAATGAGGTAAACACCCTGCTTGAAGGTTCTCATCTGAAGAAAATTTGTATTCGCAAAGAAGGAGACACGATAACTGGAACAAGAGCTTTATTAACCTGAAGTTTCGGATTCTTACTTGAATATAAATGCCAAGCCGCCGTTGCTATTCTTTCAAACTGCTCTTAATACTGAGGGTATTTTTTAAATCTAAAAATGGCGCATATTAACAGTCGGACCGGTGCAAACGATGATCTGCACCGTGTGTCACGCGAACGCAGGAACGCTGACCTACGCTGGAATTAGTTTGAAGTGATAGTAGACTTGCGCCGAAACTACCGTACTCTCTCTCCTCCTCACCCCCTGGATCGGATAACAAAACCGGTTCGAGACGACCGGAGGCGGCATCGGGCGCAGTCTGTCTACGCGTGCCACACATGATCTGTCAGTGGAAACTGAGTTGCTATGCCAAAAGGGCTACATTACAAAGGATCCCCTGCAGCCCGAATCTCCATTCTGAGATGAATAAGTTAGCTCGCCAGTAAGCAATCTTCCATGTCATGACTTCTGGTGCACGGTTATAGTTTCAAAGCCTGTCAGGTTTTTATAGTGAGGAATACATTCTGGGTGCTGTTGAGTCAGAGTATCCAGAGTCGAACTCAACCTATCACCCCTCCGCCAGGTGCAGGAACACTCTCTGAACCCCTCAGCTATCTTATACGGGAAGTGAATGGGTCATCTTACATCTTTCACCACCAGCATGGGTTAGGCATCACCGACAAGCCACAAGCCCATACGATTGGCATGCGCCCAATTCAAGGTCATGAAGGGAACCATAAAAATTGAATAAACGCAAGCTTGGAAATTCTCTGACTTGACTGTCAATACTGTTTCGGAAAGGAGGAATGTGGACAACCAATTTTTTTGTTATCTCTATTCTGAACTTGATATGGAAGCTCAGATTCAGGCAGATGATCCAAGATCCCTTCATAGAATGTTGCAGTGCCTTGGATACTGTGGCTTACTACTGGCTTATCATAAAAATTATTTAAATAAGTAGAAAAATTATGTAGTGGTAGTTTCCAGTTTGCTTGCATAGTCCAAAACAAACTCAATCATGAAGGAGTCGAGGATGGGGCTTCTTGGGGCTCCTTACTGCACCTCCCCTTAGTTCCGATACATGTAAGCGATTCTGTAAGATATTTGGACTGTGAGCCTACAGTGTTTGCGGACGCTTTGAATATTTCAGATCAAAATCATGGAGCCGCTGATAAAGGGAGCCTGTAGGGAAACCCAAATAGCTTATGGGAGCCCTCAGCTCCTAAGGCTCTGTTGCTTAGTCAAAAAAAATATATTATCAGCAGGAAGTCTTGTTTGTTGCAGTTTAGGAAGATATGACCGCTGAAAGCGTCCGCAAGCTGCCAGCATTCATCGCTAACTTACAAGGCGCAGAGCTTAACACTCGTTTTTCTTGAAGACACTCACATAACAGACAAGTTAAAAGGAACAGGCTGGTTAGTATAATTCGAGCTGCAACCAAAACATCTGTGTAATTGATTCAGTAAACGTAGTCGGTCGGATTTCGGAAGCATCTTTTCGTAATGAAGAGCTTATTTGGTGCCTTAAGTTACCTAATTATAAACTGCGTAACTCAAGCATGAATGATGGGCTCCATTATTTTGGGCAAAGAAAGTGTTGAGGTAGTCCATTTTAACCCCTGCGTTCCATATCTTTCCCATACCTCTCTTTAAGGTGTCAACGAAACGTGCTGCTTGAACGTTTGATTGAGAATGAAATGGCGGTGACGTCATATGTCGGATTCCCCATTTCTGGAACTACTGTCGGAACACTGATGACGTAAACTGGGTACCGTTATCCGTCACAATCTCTGTGGGGATGCCATATCTGGAAATAAGTTCTTCCGGCTTTTTTTATGCGAACTCGGCAGTGGCTGCCGCGACGTCAAAAACTTCTAGCCACTTCGACCATGCGTTGACGACTACTAGGAACATGCGGTTGAAAAATGGTCCAGCGAAATCCATATGGACTCTAGTCCACGGTTTCATCACCTCCTGTCGTGGCACGGGTGGTACTTATGGTGGATTCTTAGCGAAACGTCCACACGGACCGCAACTTCGAACAAAAGATTCAACATCGTTATCAATTCCTGGCCAATATACGAACCTTCGGGCCAATTGTTTCATACGAGTCATACCCTGGTGTCCGGTGTGTAGTTCACGTAAAACGTGTTTTTGATGTTTGGCTAAAATCACCACTCTACCATCATACATTATACATTCTTCAGTGATGTAAAACTGCTCCTTCTGGTTCCTGAAGGGCCTTATAGCTGGGTGTACCTTATCTTCATTGGGCCAACCGTTCCGAATAAACTCCTTTACATGGCGTAATAGTGGGTCTGCTGTGGTGCTTGTTCTGCTGTGAGGGGCACCTGCCGTATGACCCCTCAAAATTCTTCGTCGTGTTGTGTCAAAGTGCTTGCAATCACCACATCTTCCGGATTTTCGTCGCTTACGCTCAGTTGTGATAAAGCATCTGGAGCCCCGAAAATTCTGAGTGGGCATGTACTGAATTTTGAAGTCATAATTCAAGAGGATGGTACTCCACCGTTGTATCCTCTTCACCGCGTACTGGTGCACGCCACGATTTATGCCCAACAAACATTTAGTGACTGATAATCTGTGTCGAGGACGAAATGTCTACTGTAAATGAACTGATGAAATTTCTCTACTACAAAAATGATCGCCAGTGCCTCTTTCTCGATTTGACTGTAGTTTCTTTCTGCCTTTGTGAGTGCTCTGGCGACATGCATTAAGGGAAGATTTTTCCGTCCGAATCCTTCTGAAGGAGAACGCCGCCTAACCCTTACTCAGATGCATCTGCCTTGACAATAGTTTCTTTATCGGCTTCAAAATGTTAGACCACAGTTGACTCAGTACTCTTCGCCTTGATACTACCAAACGCTTCCTGACAGTCTGCAGACCAGTCAAATTTTGCATTTTTGCAAAGCAGTTGGTTTAAAGGTGGTTTTAAGTTGTGCAGCCCTGCAACAAATAGTGAGTTGTAGCTGACAAAGCCCATAAATGATTGAAGTTTGCGCAAATTCTTTGGCACCTTCACATTCTTGAATGCTGTAACTCTCCCTGGATCTGGTGAGCGTCCTGCCTCGCTTACCACAGATCATTAATAGTGGATATTTTTCAAAGGAACTCGCTCTTCTCCAAGTTTATGTACAGGCTATAATAAATAAGATTTTCCATGATCTTATCGAGTCTCTGAAGCATCTCCTCGTCTGTACGACCGATGACCAAAATGTCATCCAAGTAAGCAACAGTCCGAGGGATATTTGTAAGCATGGTGTCAATAAGCTGCTTGAGTATACTGGGTGCCATTTTGATGCCATAGTTGAGACGCATATATTTGAAAAGACCCTTATGTGTAGTAATTTTCAACATCCCCTGCGCGGCCCTTTCAACCGGTAGCTGTAGATATGCCTCAGAAAGATCAATCCTTGTGAAAACGTTACCTCAATTTAACGTCGTAAAAATGTCTTCTACAGTCGGCAGAGGGTAATAAAAGTCTTCTAAAGCGTCATTCAAACCAGTTGAATAATCTGTGCACAACCTTTTTCTCCAGTAAGGCTTCTTTACCGCCACTATTGGAGATGCCCACACTGAATAGTTTGTGGGGCAGCTGATGCCATTCTGCTGTTAACGTTCCAGTTCTTCCTTATCCGCTGATTGTACTGTAAATTGAACACGTCGACTCTGTCTGAATCCTGGCTTCTTCCCTGGCTTCACTTTCAAACTAAGTGTAGTTTTTGTGCACGTTCTGACTGACATCTCCATGTGTCCAACATACTTTTTCCTCAGGTCCTCTTCCGTTATGTTTACAGTATAGCTTATCTCCTGGAATGGTCGACTCCACTGACCCAACTGTGAGATGATCTTGTTGCCAAGCAGATCGTTTTCGGACTTCGAGACGTAAATGTCTTCGAGACAGGCTTTTTCCTCGAAAACTGTAGTGGCCTGGAAAAAACCCTCAAACAGCATTTGTGTTTATTAGATGCCCAGGCACGAATGGCTAGTAGTTTCAGTTCAGGCGACTCAAGATCCTCACACATGTCTAAGCTGATTATCGTGAGGTCTGAAGCCGTGTCGACCTGCAGCCAAGCCGGTTGTCCATCAATAGTAACCGTCAGGTATTTTCTGTCTTTGCAACTAAGCACCTGGGAATCGCGCTGCAAAATAACATTACATTTCTTCCTGGACTCGATTGTTTTGCGCAACAGTGTGTCGCTTTGTGACCAATCCGCGAACACTTGTAGCACCTTTTCGTGCGATATGGACAATTTGACACAAAATGCCACCGCAACACTGCCAGCAAGCCGTCTTTGGTTTCCTTGCAAAACTAGTGTTCTCCTTCGGTCTACTCGCTTTCGTTTCAAAAACACGCACAGGTTGGCTGTTTACGTCACCGATCAGCCTAGTGTCGTTTTGGATATTCATGATCTGGACACACTCGCTCTGCTAGATGTTGCAGCGTCATCTCAGCTTTCTGATCTAGCTGAGCGAGAAATCCTGTGCGGACGTCAGCATCCTCCGCCAGAGTTAGTGATTTAATGAAAAGGAGTGCATTTATCTGTGGACTAGTGGCCTGTTCTAGGCCTGCTTGATGATAGGCATCATTCAATCGGCCAGTCAGGTCAACATAGTCTTCGTGAGGCTGCTGTTCTATGTAAAAACACTGGTTACGTCGGTTTAATAAGGACTTTGACAAACTTAACAACGATTTCAAATTTTTAACCGTTTCCACAAATGAAATATCTACCGGCTTCTTCGGCAGAATGAACTTTACGTACCGCTCATGTTTGCGCTGGCCTATCTTCAAAAGCAGAATTTCCACCTTCTCTTTGTCCTCCAAATTTATAAATAAATAATAAATAATAAATTGTATATTTAAGGCCCAGAGAGCCCCGTCATTTTAAACTTAGTATCGCGGTATAAATAAATACAAAGTGGATAATTGTTGCAATATGTGAGCAGCCATATTAACAGTAGAAATGAACAATATGGTAGGCATATTCGATTCAGAACGATTTGACATTTTTAAAACAATAGTCAACAATCTTTTACATATACGGTGAACTAGAAAAGAAGCAGTAAAAAAACTCCTACGGCTAAATCGGAGGCGGAGTTCAGTGAGCCGTCAATTTAAAAAAATAGGAGAAAAAACTGCTTCACTAAAAAATTAATAGCGAGATGCAATGGGATATTATTTTAATGTTGTTGACAACGTATGAGGGTTCGGAACGCTCCTTGTCGTGTGAGAGATAATATAGCAGTCAGAGCTACTGTTTGCAACCACCAGTGGAGGTGAGAGAGAGGAGGAACTCATCGTGGACAAGAGGGTCAAAACGAAGACGGAACAGTAGCGGTCATGATATCATCATCAAGATGCAAAGTCCAGCAATCAAAGAGGAAAAACCATCAGAACCCGCCTTAATCATCAACTCAACCTGGAGACCATCGTCGGGGTTGCAAAATCGGAGGAAACTATCAAGGTTGTCAAGAGTTGGTGATGCTAGTTTAAAGGGGGGAGGGCGAAAAAGTGAATGCAAAGATTTACTCTGCAGAGGATGATGGAAATATAATAAGAGACCAATATAATATCAAGGGAGCTGCCTCAAATACCAGGAGGACCCTTTTCAAAATCCAAAAGTTGCGAGTTTGGGAAGGAAACAGACAATAAGGACATTATATCTTCTGAAGTTAAATGTTTGCGTAATTTTGTTTTGAAAATAGCTAAAGTAGACGACAACCTAATTTTCAGTGGACGTTTTCCCAGATGAAAGCATATTTGGAGTCAAAAACTGAGAACGATTAGTTTTGGAGCTAAGGGATGGTGAAATGATTATGGAGGAATTAAGAGTGGCATAAGGTTGATCTACCGGAGCGAGAGCGTTAATTAGTGGATGATTTGGCTAGAGTTAACGCGAAACAGGAAGCAGAGACCGGCTTCGAGTCTTCTAACCCACATAAGTTTAATGTTTGCTAGCTGGCATCTATCCGTATAAGAAAAACAGGATCCAGAAAGAGAAAATAGTCTTCGAGTAAAAACCCTCTGAACTTTTTCAATCTTACTGCGGTCAGAGGCGTTCATCAGCCCAAAGAGGGGACAGCAGTATTCTAGGATAGGAAGAACAAACATGCGGTATAGGTTTAACTTTATTTCCGGAATGAAGAATTTATGTGATATAAAACCACATATCTGTGCAGCCTTTGCAGAAATTCGATCTGCATGAGGCGATAATGCTAGCTTATTCGTGTAACTTAGACCTAAGTCTTTGAGCCTTCCTCTTCAAATAGAAGTGCATGTTTTCGGTACCAAACTTCAAATTTGACGCTGCCACCGGGATTTTTATTAACTTTTGTGATCCGGTTTTCAAGTTCTTTTCGTTTGTTCTTCGCAGCCAGATTCCAACCTTTTTGCATTTCTTAAAATAGAGCCGCCAAACTGGCCCGTTGTGCTTCGAGTTACTGCTGCATGTGTTCTGTTTTAATCATTAGTTCAGAAATCTGCGTCACCAGATTTTTATATCCCGACGGGTGTGATAAAGAATAAGGCAAAGCCAGTTTCTGGAAAAAAACAATTTATTTTTGGCCGACAGATAACAGCAGATCTCAAGCGCATCATCTTTCGTCTATTTAATTAGTTCTTGGGGTTCTTGAACATTCCGACCAATAGTGACGGAGAGCGTTCTGAAACTTTCTGGCCTGCAACGTGGTTTGCATTGATTGGTCGCTTATCACGCTGGAAAACCCCTGGCGGAAACTTCTTGAATTTGGGCCGAATGCGTGCGTGGGGGCTTGACGCATGCTCGGTGCCGCGGCTCATACTGATTGATTGTCTGGTCGCCTCCGCATTTTTCTCAGCCGGCTTGGCCTATTTTGGCGTGCGTTAACACGTGCCATTTTCGCCTTAGGCCGCGACTCAACTGCGTATCCCTTCTCCGTAACAAAACGATGTATTGCAGCTCGTGAACTGATTCGAGCTGGCGGCTTCCGATGAAGAAGTGGTATGGAAGTGGTGTGAAGAAGTGGTATCGTCCTCCTGCTGTTAAAACGTCTTGCTAAAATCAATGTGCACTGCTTCTACTAATAAATTCATTGCGGGAGGAGTGGGGATTTCTTAAAGCAGAAATCCTCAGAAGATCCAACTTTCAGTTCAGTTCAGTGTATTTGAGAGATATAGGCTTGCGCCTTTGAACTCCCTATTTACCACATAAAAATCGTAAGTATTAGAAGCATGGTAACGAAGTTCCAGTCAAGTGAATTTAGGCAGAGTTACGTACTACACTGTTATTTTTAAGGTTGAGTCGTTACAAAGTCCTCGTGGTGCTGCAAAATATGCATGCCAAGTCGATATTTGAATGGGACATTAAGATTGGCTCAGTTAGATTATAGATGGATATATAGATAGATGATAGATAGATAGATGTTTTATTTGAGTACTCAGACGGGCACTGTCACGGTTGGATAAAAAAACACTTTCTCATATCCAATCTTCATTAGGGCACACGTTGATTTAATGGAGGACCTCGGAGACTAGTCGTAGTGGCAAGTTGGAAAACGTTAACACAATTGAGGGCGCAATCCAAGCCATGCACGATACGGAAGGTTTTAATCAATTCTCTGCGCAACTGCCTTTAACTCAGAGGATAGAGATTTTGGTTATTTAGGTGGATCTCATATGGCAGTTGACCTTGAGCTTCTTATAATTTTGTGGCTCGCCGTTGCACCAATTCGAGATGGTTGTTCTTCTGCTGGATCCGCGGTAGCCAGGCCTGGATCGCATATTCACGATGTTGCCTTACAAACGTATCAAAGGCTTTAGAAAAGCAGTCTTCATCGAAAATAATAAATACCTGCTTGAAAGCGTACAGCATTGAATTCGTGGATTAAGCCACTCTGCAACATTTCGTAGAAGGCTTCAGGTTGTCTGTCATCCAAACGCCAAGATTCTGCTGTGTTTTGTTTCTCGGAGTGGCTTGCCATTAAGATAGTAGTGTTGCATATCAATTCCCTGCTTCCGATTTCCCAGACGTGGCAGGGGGCATTTGTTTGAGTTGAATGATAGGAGCAATCTGCGGGACCACTCGTCCAATCGACAAAGATTGACTTGGAATTTGTCTCCATCGGCAGCATTGTGGATGACTACCCCGGTTTTTATATCGTACGCAAACATAGAAAAGTCACATTTCAATTCCTGTACAAAATAATTACTGAACAAAAGAAATAGGATCGGTCGGACCAACCAACATTTTGTGACTCCACTCTGGATGACTATGCGGTTTGATTGCTCTCAGCCTACACAGACCACTTGGGAACAACTCGAGAGAAAATTCTTGATTCACTTAAGACGTTGGCCTTCAATACTTTTTAGAATTTAGAATTTATATTTGGTTAGCGCCGGGAAGGCACTGTCAAAACAAACATTAGTAACGAAATATAATTATGACAATGTGTGCAGATAAAATGTACAAATAATGTAGGCAGAGATTGTCCTGTTAGGGCAAGAGTGAGCGATGTTTTGAAATTTAAATGAACTATAAAATAGGCAGTGGAAAATTATTCCTTCCTTGAAAATGGAGGCAAAGTTCAATAGGCCTACATTTTCGAATAGAGGGTATGAGATACAAACTGCTGAGGAAAATAAGGTAAGGTGGTAGATTAGGCTAATACTGAAGAAGTTTTTCAGAATGAGATAATGAAACATCAATATTTTTATTTAAATTTTTTTATTTATTGCCAGTTTACATGCAAAGT